>BLSH010288576.1:182426-194027 GCA_018402905.1 Glandirana rugosa
AAGTACTCAGTCTACCATTTACGTGGTTGTTTTCTTTTTCGTAATAATCTGGAAGACTAATGATTGTTGCGTCTGGACTAGTCTCTGCACCTTCATTCCCCGTTAGATCCTTTATCGCTAGTGTCCAGTCAATCAAAGTCATATTTAATGTGTTTGTCCTTTGTATTCCCCTTATGTTTCTGCGACTTAAAATTCTCTTGGTTGAAGGTATTTGACGTGAGGAACGACCTTCTACAGTCGATCCTATTTTAAAATCCTTGTTGCTTACTTCCCCCTTTTTACCCTCACGAAGTTCTTGTATGATTTGTTTTCGGAGTTAAGCCATCCTGGTCTTTGATTAGCTCTTTTAAATGTATTTCCCATTGGGATACACTGGCTAATACCTTTGTTTAGTATGTTCTTGAAGCACTCCCATTTTTCCCCCTTCATTCGTTGTTCCTAAAATTTTATCCTAGCTGACATCTTCCAGCAAGGAGTGCAGTTTATGGAAGTTGGTTCTCTTAAAATTCAGCGTCTTTGTATTCCCCTTATGTTTCCTGTTTGTGTAATTTATACTGAAACTAACTGACCTGTGATCGCTATTTCCTAGATTGCCCCTTACTTCCACGTCTCTGATCAGGTCTGCGTTGTTAGTAATCAGAAGGTCTAATAATGCTTTTTCTTTTGTTGGTGCATTTACCATCTGACTCATGAAATTGTCCTGCAGGCCATTTAGGAAATTGCGAGCCTTAGCTGAATGTACAGTACCTTCCTCCCAGTCAATATCTGGATAATTAAAATCCCCCATTATAATGACACTTCCCATCCAAGCCGCTATTCCAAATTGCGATAGGAGGTCACAATTTGGAATAGCGGTGTGGTAGATGTGGTAGCTATATTTGGTGTGAGAGGGCTTGATTGATTTGTTTATTTGCTTCCAGCCCATGTGCACACATTACTTCCTGTTTACAGCCACATTACACTTCCTGCATTTGTTCTGCTGACGTAAATCTGTAAAGACTATGCATATATTAATGAGAGTATGACTGAAGGCTGGTTCACACTGCAGATGGAAAAATGCACAATAATTTCAGCAAACAAACATCCAAACAGCCCTAGAGGGGCATTTGTCATTATGCACAATATCAGTCCTTCTCCCCCAAAAATCACAGCAAATAACATGGCCTCTTCTGAAGCCAAACCAACAACCCTACTTCAGTCCTTTATATAAGATAGGTTGTATTATTAGCACACTGACACATGCCCAATAGAAGTACACGCCCACTAGTATATTTCAATCTCTTCATATATGTCTAAAGTAATTGCTCCTGATTTAGTGCTAACAAACATTAACATCAGTCCCTGGCTGCAATGAGCTTCCAATCTAAGACCCCATACACACTCTATGATTTTACTCTGATTTTTTTCCTTCAGAATTACCAAAACCATGTAGTGTATGGGCCTGCCTGATTGCATGCAAATTGAAAAGCTTAAAGTGGTTGTCAACCTGTGACAACCACTTTAACCTACAGGTAAGCCTAAAATAAGGCTTACCTGTAGGTGCCCTGCATATCTCCCAAACCTGCACGGATCAGGAGATATGCAGCGTTCTGCTCGTGCCAACGTCATTTCGGTACATGCGCAGTGAAGAAACGGCCTCCGTGTCGTTTCTCCACTGACACTGTGCCATGACTGGCGGCTCCTGCGCGCATGCGCGGGAGTGAAGTCACGGGACTCCGGTCAATCACAGCGCCGGAGTCGCGGCCCCGGAAGGAAGAGGGGTAGAAGATGGACACGGCCAGCACAGGGGACAGTGCTGGACGTCGCAGGCTACGTTTGCAGGTAAGTGGCACATAATGGGCTACTTTGCGATGCATAGTAGTCCATTATGCTTCTAATTTACAGGGGACTGTAGAGGAAGTAAACCCCATCTGACCTCATATTATATAGTTTTGGTAAATCTGAAGACAAAATCAGCAGAAAATCTAATAGTGTGTATGGAGTCTAAAGTTCAAAAATAACTTTCTTACATTAGAGACTATTTAGACAGGAGACAAATAAAATGTCAGCATGTCTTTGGATTGTGGTGAGAAACCCACACAGGGGGAACATATAAATTTCAACACAAGTATTAGCATGTCAGGGAATTGAACCAGGAACCCCACTACTGCAAGGCAGAATTGCTAGCTACTTAGCTAGGGAGCAGCCTCACACATGTATTGTGCATTTCTGTGGTGTGAACTAGCCCTAAGTCCATAGCCATGCTCAGTGTCACAAGCAATATACAACATATTGTCCTAAGTATTGGGACACCTGCCTTTACACACACACGAACTATAATGGCCGCCCAGGGTTTAATATAGAGTTGGCCCACCCTTTGCAGCTATAACAGCTTCAAATCTTCTGGGAAGGCTGTCCACAAGGTTTAGGAGTGTGTCTATGAGGATGTTTGACCATCCTTCCAGAAGTGCATTTATGAGGTCAGGCACTGATGTTGGATGAGAAGGTCTGACTTGCAGTGTCTACTCTAATTTACCCCCAAGGTGTTCTGTTGTGTTGAGGTTAGGACTTTGTGCAGGCCAGTCAAGTTCCATCACCATTGCAAATCTTGCCAGATACACTATCTGGCCAAAACTATAGGGACACCTGCCTTTACACACACATGAACTTTAATAGCAGCCCAGTCTTAGGCCATAGGGTTAAAATTTGAGTTGACACCCCTTTGCAGTTATAACAGTTTCAACTCTTCTGGGAAGCTGTCCACAAGGTTTAGGAGTGTGTCTATGGGAATGTTTGGCCATTCTTTCAGAAGTGAATTTGTGAGGTCAGGCACTGATGTTGGATGAGAAGGCCTGGCTTGCAGTCTCTGCTCTATTTTAACCAAAAGGTGTTCTATCTGGTTGAGTTCAGGTCTTTGTGCAGGCCAGTCAAGTTCATCCACCCCAAACTCGCTCATCCATGTCTTTATGGACCTTGCTTTGTGCACTGGTCCAGATCATTGAATGGAGGGGGGATTATGATGTAGGGTTGGTTTTCAGGGGTTGGGCATGGCCTCTTAGTTCCAGTGAAGGGAATTCTTAAGGCATCAGCATACCAAGACATTTTGGACAATTTCATGCTCCCAGTTTTGTGGGAAAATTTGGGAATGGTCACTCCCTGTTCCAACATGACTGCGCACCAGTGCACAAAGCAAAGTCCATAAAGACATGGATGAGCAAGTTTGGGGTGGAGGAACTTGACTGGCCTGCACAGATTTGCAATGGTGGTGGTACTCTCCTACGCATAAGTACTACATTTAGACATAATTTAGGTAAGATCCTGAGTCAGGAGGGAGAACAATCAACATCTCTACATGAAGTGGCATCTTTGGGATTCTGGGAGTGTTGGTAGACAGTTGTCTTACCTTGTGAGCCCCGGGGCTGTTATATACGTAACCCCCCTACACATATATACTGCATTTCTTTGGACATATAGGTGGTGGAGTTACTAGTGAGAAGTTATTATTCTTGATTTATTTGGTGGGTCTTGGTGTGTGAGTGTAGAATAGTAATGTTACCCTCTGATTTTTGGGAATGACATTTTTATTTCTGATGTTGGCTCACATATCACATTTTTTGGGCTCAAATTAGGATCATTTGGAAATAATTATAAATAAAAAATTGTGACTAATTTTAAATTTCCATAAGCAATGGTATTTTTTGTGGTTTGGAAAGACACCTGTGTGAGTTTGGGGGAAATATTTTTGTGAGATGAACATCAACAAGTGAAAGTTACAGAGAAAAAATATTTTACCAAAACATAAAAACATTACACATTCTAGCATTCTTATGGCCCATACACACGGTACAATTATCAGCAGAAAAAAGTCGTGCAGCAGCCTGTTGTGCAATAATCCGACCGTTAGTATGCACCATTGGGCATCCAATTTTCAATTATCGTCCAACAGAAGTTGTATGTGGAGAGTAGAAAACTTTTGTCTGTCAACAAGGCATTGTCCAATTTTCGGCTTGTGTGTACAGAAGTTAGCCAAAAAAAAGTTGTAAGTACAAATATGCATGCTCGGGATCCAGGAAGTGTGCGGTCGTGTAAACCTGACATCCGTAATTCACAATTCACAATCACCTGAACTTCCTCTTTATACGCTCCTAACATGTCACTATGTTTGGCTTTGTCGAGCAATAATTTGACTACCGTCAGTACGGACAGCCAATTTTGAAAAAAGTTGGACGTGCGGTCGTACAACAATCGCATTGTGTGTATGAGGCTTTAGGCTCCATGCACACTTGACACTCTCTGGTTGTCAGATTATGTGGCAGGAGACGTTTAGAAAACATGCTTTTAGCAGCGTTTTGTAAGCAGCATTTATGCACATTTTTGCAAGTTTATCGGCATCAGCGTTGTTGAGCTGTTTTTTTTTCTACTTTATTAGCTTTCATTGAATACAAAAAGTGCTGGACGCCGATAAACGTCCGTTTAGCAGCATTTATGAGCATTTATCTGCATTTATCGTCGTCCAGCATTTTTTGTGGTCAGAAGAACTGCTCTCGAATGCCAATTCAGGGCGTTCAGATAACAGCCCATAAACGCCACTGCTGTTAAACAACTATTAACGTCCATGTGTGCATGGACACATAAGATAACATAGAGGGGCATTTATGGACTGTTAAAAAAAATGCCCAAACGTCCATAAACGATCGTTCATCAGCTACATTGTGCATGAAGCCTAAAAAACAAAATAGATGGTGAAAAAGCAACATTGTTGCAAGGACAATTTCTTCGAGAGAAAGATATATTTCAACATGAAATAGATTTCTTTGGGGAAGTTACATTTGTACCATTAGAATGAAGGGCTGAAACTTGCATTGGGCTACATAACTCCAATTTTTACTCCCAAATAACTCTCTTTAAAACACTACTCATTTTGGTATTTACTATAGCGCCCTGTAATTACTCCATGGGAGTAAAAATAAGAGTAGTTTCATGTCTGAGCATGCTCAGTTGTGCTCAGCTGTGCTGTGCACCTAGTTTAAAAAGACGGGGAATTTATCTCTTCTCAGACTTTTAAAGATATTTCAGTATAGAAATCCCTTTTTACACAGTCTAAAAGCAGATTATCTTTAAACAATATACCGCACATTTTAGTACAATTTAGGTGATTATATCATGCTCTAAACATTATTTCCATGTGCACGTCTCCAAGCTCCTGACTAGAGTAAGGATTTGGGCGCTATCTGTTGCCTGAGCACTATAGTATATTTGAGTTTGGGAGTATTTTGCCACCAGAACTATTGTGAATATTGTTTTAGCGCTATTTACGGCAATTGCTGAATTTTAGCGCTATTTACCGTGATCGTGGTATTTTTACTGCAATTTTGTGGCCAACGCTATAGTAGTAAATAAACCCATAGTGTTTTCAAGCTATGCTATGGTTACAATATAAGCAGTTACTGCTAGCATAGCTTTCATACTTTTCCTGATTGAGACTTTTATACTTTGCTACTGACTAAAATCACTTTGGGGAGTTTGTGCCCTCCAGGACAATGATACCCTCTGTCAAGGAAAAATATCTAGAGGTATACACAGATTATGAGGAGGAGCTCCATCTGTTGGTGAACGAGTTCCTATTTTGTTGTTACCTGTTCTGTTGATGGTACCTACCATTCTGACTAGGGGACGCTACTATAAATTTTGCCATTTTAGAGGTGGGGGTGCTCAGCCATTCCATACAGTCCTCAAGGAGTAATGTATAGGCTAGCTGCTAGCTTGCATAAGTATAACTTAGACTTTGCAAAATAACCTAGACTTGCCTGCCTCCCTCCCCTTCTATGACACTACTACACAGAGTACAGGAATTCTCCAGTTCTCAGGTTTATAGTTAACTAGTGACCTGATCTTCTTGGTTAGTATAATATTGTAAGACAAAGTTTTTAACTGACACTTGCTCTCTGTCCTTTTTATATTTTGTTTTCAAATAAAATGATGGATTTTATGAAAACAATGTGTTCTGTTTTGCCTTTAAAGTCCAGCCAAACATTTTCATTTTTCTTAAGTTACATCTATGGATGTGGTAATGTAGTGATTTTTCTATTTTTATGATATTGTAAGACAACTATATGTATTCATATAAATAAGGGACCTGCTGTGTGTTTGGGCCTAGGTTGTAGCTGTAAATATCATCCAAAGCACAGTATCACCTGAGGGAAATAGTTACCCACAAATCTTCCACTCTCACCAACCTTACCTAGCTCAAAACCTTTTATGTTCTTTTGTTGGTAGAAAAGAAAATCTCTGACTCAGAGATACAACCTATCGGGGCTACATAGATTTCTGCTCACTCTCCTTTGATAGGGTGAATTGTTTGTTGACATTCTTGTGTTTTCATTTTATAGACAAAATCGTGGCTTCCTTGCTCTGGACCGCTTAACCTTATTCCTCCCTTTTATCCTTGGTCTTCTTTGCCCCCCTTTCCTAACTCCCTCTTCTTTCCATCTTTCAAGGCCTTTGCTCTCCCCCCTTTTGCTGTCTATGTTGCTTTATGCTTTTTTTGTTGTCCCCTTGGCAGGACTCAGCAAAGCTCACTGCTACTTGACACTCTTTTACCCAGTCAGTCTCCCACTATGCATAAAAAAGGTGATTTTGAAAATCCCCTCCCTGAATGCAAAGGCCCTCAATGTCAGGTCTGTGGGACTTTAACACACGTTGTACATCTATTGCACCTCTTCAAGACATGCCTTTTACATGTGACCAATTTCACAAATTTTCAATTTTATATATTTTTATGAAAGGTTCCAATGCAAACATGCCTGTCACTATTGCAAACTTTGCAAACATTGTCACCATGGCAGGAAGTGAGAGTATATCTCTCCAATGTTGTCACCATGGCAGGAAGTGAGTGGAAACCTCTTAAATAGGGCCTCAGATAAAATGAGAGGACAGTTGATGTTTATTGTTTGTTATTCAACTGATACTATGAATTTTTCTCTCTAAATGTTTATGTTCAACTGAAGGTTCTGTGGACGTCCATTTCCATGCCTGCGCTTCTTGAGTCCCTGCCATTATCATCTTGCTGTATTTCTGCTTTCTCTAGCTAAGGACTTGTGTGCCTATATTCAATGTTTTATTGCCTGTTTTGTTTTTAATTCACTGTATAAGTGGATCAACTGCCCATCTGTTCACTTCACCAACATCTCTAATTACTTTTCACAAATCAGCTCTCACTTACCTAATGCCGGTCTGATGGAGTGAACTCGATGGGCGGAGTTTCTCCACTTCACCTTTCCCTATATATGATATGGTTTTTAGTGTTATTGTTAGCTGTGACCAAGGCGGCTTGTCCGTCCAAAACGCGTCTTCTGTTCATGTATTATCTCTGCACATATCAATAAATTTACTGCATTGGAGTTTTGGAGTGCCGACCTTCTGTACATATTCACTATTGCAAAATGTCTGCTTTCCGAGTAGCGGCTAAAAACAATTTATGGGCTGAATGACTGAGATTTTAACTTTCCCATCAACCATCTCTTAACACCCCTTGGCTCCATTACAAAAATCTGCAATACATGGGAAAAAATGCAATCTCTGATGCATATAGATACTTTTCTCACACTGAAACCCTTGGGTAGGAACTACTTGTTCTTTTCCCATAAGTACAATAAATATTCAAGATTTAACTACATTTTTATTACTCAAAGAGATTTACCCAAACGAATCAATGGCTTCAATAGGACAAATAAGTATTTCAAATCATGCTCCAATATTTGCGGCAATAGAATTTACATGACAAGAATTCAAACAATGGAATTGGAAACATAATTCCTCTCTCCTTGCAGACATCATGGTTACATGTCTAATGACTAACTCATTAAACTATTTTTTTTAAAAAACCCCAGAGCGCATTAGCTGCTTGTCGATCAGCTGCCGCAGGCAAGCACCTGCTGCACACTCCGTAAACATGCCCGCAGGTCAGGCGGACTCAATGTCCGCCGGCAACCCATGATCGCCTTCTACAGAGCCAGAGTGCGGATCCAACGATGTACTCGGGAACAATTAGATCTGTCATGCCCTGGCCAGCTCAGCCCCCACATAGTTAGAACACAATGAGGGAACACAGTTAACCCCTTGATCGCCCCCTAGGGTTTAACCCCTTTCCTGCCAATGACATTTATACAGTAATCAGTGGCTATTTAAAGCTCTGATTGCTTTATAAATGTCATTGGTCCCAAAAAAGTGTCAAAAGACTCCGATCTGTCTGCTGCAATATCGCAGTCCTGATAAAAATCGTAGATTGCCGCCATTACTAGTAAAAATAAGAAAAGCCATAAATCTATTCCCATAGACGTGATAACTTTTGCGCAACCAATTCAATATATACACCTATTGCAATTTTTTTTTACCAAAATTATGTAGAAAATGATATATTGGCCTAAACTGATGAATACATTTTTATTTTTTTTTTTTGGATATGTATTATAGCAAAAGTAAAAAAAAAAGATTTTTTCCCAAAATTATTGCTCTTTTTTCATTTATAATGCAGAAAATAAAAACCGCAGAGGTGATCAAATACCACCAAAAGAAAGCTCGAAAGTTTGCGGGAAAAAAAGGATGTCAATTTCATTTAGGTACAATATTGCATGATCGTGCAATTGTCAGTTAAAGAAATGTAGTGCTGAATCGCAAAAAGTGCTCTGGTCAAGAAGGGGGTAAATACTTATGAAGATGAAGTGGTAAAAACAGGTGAAACCAGAGAAAAGTCTAAGCCCTGATGGGCCCTCCTCTCAATACCATAAACTCTTTGGGAAAATTCCAGCCACGCATTTTGTCAAAGCTTGCAACATTTTAAATAAAATTAACCAGTCCCCCTCCCCACAATCCAGGGGATCACATATAGACTTGTGCATGGCTAAAAAATTATTTTTTTTCATTTTTTGGAAATTCGGAAATTCAAAAAATTCAGAAACTCGGAAATTTGGAAATTAAAAAAATTCGGAATTTGGATATTCAGAAATGTAAAAATTTGGAAATCCGAAATTCAGAAATTTGCGGTAATTCGGCAATTGCGGTAATTTGGAAATTCGTGGTAATTTGGAAATTCGGAAATTCACATTAATTCAGCAATTGCGGTAATTCGGAAATTCGCGGTAATTTAGCAATTGCGGTAATTTGGAAATTCGGCAATCGAAACAGCCGAAAATCCGAAATTCGGAAATTCAGGAATTCGGAAATCTGAAAATTTTAAAATAATTAAGAACATTTGAAATAATAACTAACTAATAACTATTAAATTATAGGTATTGGAATTTCCTTGAAAGTTTGGCTGTTAGTGAACTTAAATATGAAATTTATCACTAATAGCCATATTTTCAAGAAAACTCCAATACCTATAATTTAATAGGTATTTATTATTATTTCAAATGTTTTTCTTATTTCTGAATTTCGGAAATAAGGAAGATCATTTGAAATAATAAGTTATTAATGTATTATTTTAACTTATTATAAATAATAATAAGCTATCATTATTTAAAATGTTCTTTCTTATTTCCAGAATTTTGGAAATTCGGAAATAAGGAAGAACATTTGAAATAATAAGTTATTCATTTATTATTTTAACTTATTGTAAATTATAATAAGCTATTATTATTTCAAATGTTCTTCCTTATTTCAAACTTTTGCAGTGTGTGATTGTACATATGCATACTGTATGTTTGTATGTGGGTGTGTATGCTGGGTGTGTATATACAGTGTGTATATTGTATGTATACTGTGTGTATACATACAATATACATACAATATACACACAGTATATACACACAGACATACATACAGTACGCTTATATATAGTCACACACTGCAAAAGTTGGAAATAAGGAAGAACATTTGAAATAATAATAGCTTATTATAATTTATAATTTAAAATAATAAATCAACAACTTACTATTTCAAATGTTCTTCCTTATTTTCGAAATGTGGAAATTTGGAAATAAGAAAGAGCATTTGAAATAATAATAGCTTATTATAATTTATAATAAGTTAAAATAATAAATGAATAACTTATTATTTCAAATGTTCTTCCTTATTTCTGAAATTCAGAAATAAGAAAGAACGTTTGAAATAATAATAAATAACTATTAAATTATAGGTATTGAAATGTCCTTGAAAGTTTGGCTGTTAGTGAACTTAAATATGAAATTTATCACTAATAGCCATATTTTCCAGAAAGTTGCAATACCTATAATTTAATAGGTATTTATTATTATTTGAAATGTTTTTCTTATTTCCGAATTTCCAAACTTCGGAAATAAGGAAGATCATTTGAAATACTAAGTTATTAATGTATTATTTTAACTTACTATAAATAATAATAAGCTATTATTATTTCAAATGTTCTTTCTTATTTCCAGAATTTCAGAAATTCTGAAATAAGGGAGAACATTTGAAATAATAAGTTATTAATTTATTATTTTAACTTATTATAAATTATAATAAACTATTATTATTTCAAAGGTTCTTCCTTATTTCAAACTTTTGCAGTGTGTGACTTTACATATACATACATACATACATACGTACATACAGTCACACACTGCAAAAGTTGGAAATAAGGAAGAACATTTGAAATAATAATAGCTTATTATAATTTATAATAAGTTAAAATAATAAATTAATAACATTGTTTTGAATGTTCTCTTGTATGTATATTGTATGTATACTGTACAGTGGGTACGGAAAGTATTCAGACCCCCTTAAATTGTCCACTCTTTGTTATATTGCAGCCATTTGCTAAAATCATTTAAGTTCATTTTTTCCCTCATTAATGTAAACACCGCACCCCATATTGACAGAAAAATATCACATGGTCCTAAGTATTCAGACCCTTTGCTCAGTATTTAGTAGAAGAACCCTTTTGATCTAATACAGTCATGAGTCTTTTTGGGAAAGATGCAACAAGTTTTTCACATCTGGATTTGGGGATCCTCTGCCATTCCTCCTTGCAGATCCTCTCCAGTCCCGTCAGGTTGGATGGTAAACGTTGGTGGACAGGCATTTTTAGGTCTCTCCAGAGATGCTCAATTGGGTTTAAGTCAGGGCTCTGGCTGGGCCATTCAAGAACAGTCACGGAGTTGTTGTGAAGCCACTCCTTTGTTATTTTAGCTGTGTGCTTAAAGTCATTGTCTTGTTGGAAGGTAATCCTTCGGCCCAGTCTGAGGTCCTGAGTAGAGTTGAGCGAACCTCTGGAAGTTCGGGTTCTGCTGGTCCGTCCGAACTTCGGGACAAAGTCCGGGTCCGGGTCCGGACGGAACCCGAACGATCGCACGGACAACGAACCCCATTGAAATCAATGGGGACCCGAACTTTTATGCACAAAAATGGCTGTAACAAAGTCCTGGAAAGCCCTAGAGGGCTGCAAAAGGAAGTAAAATGGGGGTAAGGGTAGGGCAAGTGCCCTACAAAAAAATGGGGACAGGGAAATAACTGTAAATATTTAAAAAAAAATAAAAACATAAAAAAAGCAAAAATGGAGGTGAATGTGGATCATCTTCAAACTGTGTCTGAAAAGTATTAATTAATGGTAGAAGCCATATAACTGTTCTAAAATCATCTTCAAACTAGGGCAAGTGCCCTACA
>BLSH010288589.1:13969-26097 GCA_018402905.1 Glandirana rugosa
GTGACATAGCGGGAATTACTGTACCGACGTCGTCCCCGTGAGAGATGGAGGTGTCGCTTTTAACGGGGACGTCACTTCGGTACACTTTCTAACAAACCGTGAGCAAACTTTTTCCGATCCACTGTCTTGCGACGGGTGTCTACCTCGAGCGAAACTGTTCTGTAAATAGGGTAGTAAGTTGTCTAGACTCGTTTAAACTAGTCGTACTTCATACCCGTCTGCGAATACCCATTACAAAAAATATAGGGATTTGAGACTCGACTTCCATCACGAATTCAATTCAAAAAACGACAATATACAACAAGATTACCGTGCGATCGTTCGGGTTCCGTCCGGACCCGGACCCGGACTTTGTCCCGAAGTTCGGACGGACCAGCAGAACCCGAACTTCCAGGTGTTCGCTCAACTCTAATTAGAACAACATATAACAGCAAAAAACTTAACTTAAGCACTACCTTCAGCTCAGAGTTTAGGGATATAAAAAACATTACCCATAAGCGTCTGCCCATACTTCATGCTGATCAAATTTGCTCAGATCTGTTGAATGATGGGATAAATGTCTTGTCAAAGCGAGCTCCATCTGTGGGCAGCGTTCTGTCACCTAGCCTTTTTCAAACGAGTGCCAAACAATCTTTCACATGGCTTCACTGCAGGGGCAATTTTCGCTGTGGAGGTAGAGAGTGCCCCTGCTGCAGCCATGTCATTAAGGGCGATACAGTGGTTTCATATACGGTAAATAAACAACATAAAATTAAATCATTCTTTAACTGCAATACAAAATATGTTGTTTATATTATCACATGTGGCATTTGCCATGTACAATACATTGGCCGTACCACTAGGCGTTTAAGGGACAGATTTTATGAACACCTATACAGTGTAGGACGTGACAGGGAAAAATCCACCAATGTGGGATGCCATTTCAAGGATGTCAACGGCGGTGATGCCTCAGCTATGGGAGTCCAAATTTTAGAAAAAATTAATACCCCCAGCAGGGGAGGGGACATTTTTAAGATCCTTTGTAAAAGAGAGGCTTTTTGGATTTTTTATTTTCAAACGCGCATGCCCCTGGGCCTCAATTATGAATGGGACATCACTCATTTTTATGAATAATATCTATTGAACAAGGCGGGTGTGGGGGGGGGGAGGGGGGAAAGAGACAATGAGCAGCATTCTGTATTTTTTATGTATGATCATTCATTTTTTGTTTCCAATTTGTGTATGTATTTTCTTTTCGATTTATGTTATACAGTGTTTTTTTGAGTATCAATTGTTTTGCAATGTTTTGACATTTTTTGTATAAAATGTCACTTTTTTCCTTTTTCTTTTAAACATTAGCAATTTGCACCAGGTGTTTTTAAAATGTAATCAGTATACTGAATGTGTGATGTTACTCACCTGGGTGGGTGGGTTTTGTTTAATGAGCACCTCTATAACAAGAGGCGCGCCAGCACTATGTTTTTGTAATGATTAAGCTCGTTATAGACGAGTGAAACGCGTCTACCTCATATCTTACTTGCATTTGCCTGACAATAAACCAGCAAGCTTATTATTGTCCATGGAGTGCTGTTTCACCTTTTCATTCTTTTAAGGTGCCGTATGGGTACTTGGGAAGTCCCTGCGCCCGCTGTGAAGCCACCAGACAGTCGGAGCTCCACTCTCACACATCCATCCGCTCCGACTGCCCCTTTTTTATTATTAATAAATAGTGCTACATAGTACATTTGCACCTTGCTGTGCATTTCTTGCACAAAATTAAAAAGTTTGTCTAGCAGCCTGTTTGCTCCACTTTTCTCCCCGGCCAATTGGGAAATGCAAATCCTCACTTACAGTCCAACTGTTAAATGCCGCCAAGGCCTGCATACCATTGGGTTGGAGATCGGAGAATCCACCCTCCAAAGCTATGTGGTTTAGAAAAATTAATGAATTGCGAAACATGGAAGACCTCACGGCGACCCTATACGGGCGCGAGGAAACCTTCCGTGAAACCTGGAGACCGTGGAACAACTTTGTCTTTACCGAACCCTACCTTGATACGATGTCGTGATCTCTTGGCCGACTGGGCTGTGTCGGTGTAACCCGGGCGGGTGGCGACGAGGAACGCTTATCCCTGGCGGCCTTCCCTCTGTCTCTCCCCCCACTCCTCTTCTCCTACCCTCATGTGTTTTCCAACCCATCTCTAGTACCCATTCCATAGTTTACTGACACTCCTCTCTTCTTTTTCTTCTTTTACCATACTCTCCCTGTTCCCTTTTACTATCCCTTTTAAACATGTGGCTGTTGCGGGTGGGGGGAGGGGGGGTCGATTTCTGGCCCCCGTACTCCACCTCCCGCGAGAGTTTCTGAGATATTCTACCACTACCAGCTCTAGAGCATATTGCCCTGTGGCGTCTCCTTTACGCCCTTGAAACAATAGGCATTCCTTTAGTATAGTACTCATTAAAATAACAAGAGTCGGTTGAGCCTACAATGCGGAAAGATGGCAGGTTGGCTCACCCATTCTTCTCAGCCAGTGGCTCCTAATTATCGCTCCACTGGGCCTCCAACCAAAACATACAATCTAATACATTGGTTTCTTACATACTTTAAGATACCCTGTCTATGATTATTCAACTGTATCTACCCAGTGATTTTCTGTTTGCCTGTACTTATTATCTGTATGCTCTTGCGTTACTTAATAAAGGAATTACAAAAAAAAAAAAAGTTAGTCTACATTGCTGGTTTAACAAATAATTGACATTTTGGCTAAATAGTACATTTGCATCCAGAATGAGGAGAGCGTCAAATAAGGGACGTGGTCGTGGTGCTGCTGGTGTTGGTGGTGTTGGTGAAGTTCTTGTTGCAAGGAGAGGATGTGGTCGATCTGTGGCAGCTACACGCACACAAGCGAAACACCTTCCTCAGGTGCGAGTGGCTGACAGAACCTTCACCGGTATATGGTAGGCCCGAATGGCGCTCAATGAATGGTGAGGCCAGAAGAAGTACAGGTGATAGTAGATTGGGTGGCTGACAATGCCTCCAGTTCCTTCACATTGTTTCCCCCCCGGTCCCTTGATGAAAGCTCAGAGTTGGCACCTGAACCCCATGGCCATCTGTCTTTCACCTCAGCCCCTTGTAAATTAGCCAAGCAGTCTGAGCTCCAAGTCATGCAGCAGTCTCTTCTGCTTTTTGATGACTCTGCTGGTGTGCTTTCCATGGGCCATCCACATAGCGCTGCCCCAGAAGTGGAAGACATTGAGTGCACCGATGCCCAACCACTTCTGTTGCAGGATGAGGACATGGAAACACCAGCGCAGCACATTTCTGATGATGACGAAACACAGGTGCCAACTGCTGCAGCTTGCCTCAGTGTGCAGACTGACAAGGAGGGCAGTGGTGAAGGGTGGGTGGAAGATAATGTGGAGGAGGATGAGGTCCTAGACCCCACATGGACTGAGGGTCATGCGAGTGACGTGTGGAGTTTGGAGGAAGAGGTGGTGGTCGCACAGAGGCATCAGCACAGCAAAAGAGGAAGCAGGTTGGAAAAGCGGAGCGAGCGTCCCCTAGACAGTAGGCCTGCTACTACCCACCGCACCCAGGGACCTAGCACACCAAAGGCAGCTCAAAGGAGTTCCCCGGCGTGGCCGTTCTTCAGACAATGTGCTGATGACAAGACACGAGTGGTTTGCACGCTGTGCAATAAGAGCCTGAAGCGAGGCATAAATGTTCTAAACCTGAGCACAACCTGCATGACCAGGCATCTACATGCAAAGCACGAGCTGCAGTGGAATAAGCACCTCAAAATCCAAGCAAGGTCTCGGCCTCCTCCTGCTTCCTCTTCTGCTGCCTCGGCCTCTTCCTCCACCTCTACAGTGACAGCGTCACCGGCCACCCAGCAAACAGACGATATGACAGCAACGCCACCATGTCCGCCACCATCCCCAAGCATTTCCACATGGTCCCATGGAAGCTTACAGCTGTCCATCTCCCAAACCCTGGAGAGAAAGAGGAAGTACCCCCCTACCCACCCGTGATCCCTGGCCCTGAATGCCAGCATTTCAAAATTCCTGGCCTTTGAAATGCTGTCATTCCGTCTGGTGGACACGGACAGTTTTAAAAACCTGATGGCGGTGGCTGTCCCGCAGTACGTGGTACCCAGCCGCCACTACTTTTCCAGGCGAGCCATCCCTTCCCTGCACAAACAAGTCGGGGACAAGATCAGGTGTGCACTGCGCAACGCCATCTGTGGCAAGGTCCACATAACCACTGATACATGGACCAGTAAGCACGGGCAGGGACGCTATATCTTGCGAACTGCACACTGGGCAAATGTAGTGGCAGGTGGGTGTGAGGCGGCTAGCTGTTTGGCGCATGTCCTTCCGCCACAGAGGATTGCAGGGCATTACTCTTTGCCTCCTGTTGCCTCCTCCTCCTACTGCGCTTCCTCCTCCTCTACCATCTCCTCATCCGCTCAGCGTAACACCTTCAGCACCAACTTCAGCACATCCAGGGGGAAACGACAGCAGGCTGTTTTAAAACTGATATGTTTGGGGGATAAACCCCACACTGCGCAAGAGCTGTGGATGGGCATTGAACAACAGACCGATGAGTGGTTGTTGCCACTGAGCCTCAAGCCCGGCCTGGTGGTGTGTGACAATGGGCAAAATCTCGTAGCAGCTCTGGGCCGAGCCCGTTTGACGCACATCCCTTGCCTGGCGCATGTGCTGAATTTGGTGGTGCAGAATTTTCTAAAAAACTACCCGGATATGTCAGAGCTGCTGCAGAAAGTGCGGGCCGTCTGTGCGCACTTTCAGCGTTCTCATCCTGCTGCAGCTCGCCTGTCTGCGCTGCAGTGGAACTTCGGCCTTCCCGCTCACCGCCTCATATGTGACGTGCCCACAAGGTGGAACTCCACCTTGCACATGCTGGAGAGACTGTGCGAGCAGCAGCAGGCAATAGTGGAGTTTCAGCTGCAGCACGCATGGGTCAGTCGCTCTGCGGAACATCACCACTTCACCAGCAACGAGTGGGCCTCCATGCGAGACCTGTGTACTGCATTGCGGTGTTTCCAGTACTCCACCAACATGGCCAGTGCCGAAGACGATGTTCTCAACGTTACTATCACGAGGGCTGGACTGGATCACTTGATGATACATGAAGGTCCACTAGAGCTTGTGCTGAGCAGAAGGGTAGTTGTGCAGTCGGGGTAGGCAACTGGCTGGCTAGGAGGTGCACAAGGAGTAGTCAGGAGGGTGGTCAGGTGCAGGCAGGGTCAGGCAATGTGCGGGCAGCGAGGTACAGGTGGATCAGGCAAGAGAATAGTTGTAGACAGGCCGGGGGTCAGGGAAGGCAGAATTCAGCAGGGTCCAAGGAAAGCCACAGGTACAGGAAAAGTCTCTCAGAGCAAGGCACGGGGTCACCGGAACGCTGTAGAACAGACAGCACCTGCTACAGGGCTTGCTGGGCTTAAATGGGGCCGTTTAGCGCCGTTTCGAGTGCGTGAACGTGCGGGAGCGCTCAAAAGTGAATCTTAGTATTTTCCTAACATTGCCCCCCCCAAGGGGCAGCCTCCAGATGCCCAGACAGGTTCTCCTAGTCGGGTGTCTCCTCCAGAAGGCACTGATCAGTTCATGAAGGTTTTCCTTCGGGCCCGTAGCCCTTCCATTTGACCAGGAATTGAGTGCTGCCTCCTCTTTTCCTACAATCGAGGATAGTCTCCACCTCAAATTCTTCCTCACCGTCCACCATGACCGGCTCTGGGGGCGCTGTGCTATGCCCTGGGAAGGTGTCTGGAACTGTTGGTTTCAGCAGATTAACGTGGAAGACTGGGTGAATATGCATTGATGCCGGGAGGTTTAGCTCGTAAGCTACTTGATTGATCTTCCTTTTGATAGGAAATGGTCCTATATATCTGGGGCCCAGTTTTTTAGAGGGGCAGGAGAGTCTCAGGTTCTTGGTGGACAACCAGACCCGTTGACCAACTTGCAACTCCAGTTCCCCTCTTCTCCCTCTGTCAAAGTTCCTTTTACTGGTGGCCTAGGTCTGGGCGAGGGTCTCCTGTAGGAGCTTGCTGTTCCTTTCCAGAAACTGAGTCATGTCCTGCACAGCAGGTACAAGGCTCTCAGAGGCCAAGTCGGGCAGAAAGGCAGGGTGGTAGCCGAGAATCGCCCAGAAAGGGGACTGCTTGGTAGCAGAATGGACAGAATTATTGTAGACGAACTTGGCTACAGGCAGGAGGGAGACCCAATCATCCTGCGCACAGGAGGAGTAGCACTGCAAGTATTGTTCCAGGGTCTGGTTGGTCCTCTCCATCTGCCCATTGGACTGGGGGTGGTAGGCCGAGCAGAAGGCCAACTCAATGCCCAAGGTGGTGCACAGAGTCCTCCAGAAGTGGGAAATGAACTGCACTCCCCGATCCGACACGATGTTGGTCAGGATTCCATGTAAGCGAACCACCTCCTTTATGAACGCTTCTGCGGTTTCTGTAGCTGAAGGGGTGCCCTTCATTGGGACAAAATGGACCACAACCACCATAATTGTATTGCATCCTGAGGATAGTGGCAATTCCACTATGAAATCCATAGTGATCTGGGACCATGGCCGTTCCGGGATTCTTTGCCCCGGGCCTGTAAGTGATGTGGAGCTGAAACCGACTGAAGAACAGTGCCCACCTTGCCTGTCGGGGTTTCAACCTCTTAGCCGTCCGCAGGTTTTTATGGTCAGTAAAAACCAACACAGGGAGAGCTTCTCCTTTCAGGAGGTACCGCCATTTCTCCAAAGCCGACTTGATGGCCAGCAATTCCCTGTCACTGACACTGTAGTTTCTTTCCCGCGGAGATAACTTCCTGGAAAAGAAGGCAGTGGGATGGAGTAAGACCTTGGGGCCCTGTCTCTGTGAGAGAATGGCTTCCACTGCTGTTTCGGAGGTGTCTACCTCCAAGATATATAGTAGAGCAGGATCGGGGTGTTTGTGGATTGGAGCGGATGTAAACAGCTCCTTGAGCTGGGAGAAGGCATCTTGGGCCTCAGGAGTCCAGCAGAACCACGAGTCCTTCTTTGTGAGTTGGGTTATTGGGGCGATGACTGCAGAAAATCCCTTAATGAATTTCCAGTAAAAGTTTGTGAACCCCCCATCCCTTCCTGTCAACTGGGACGGGCCACTCCAGGATGGCCGAGACCTTTTGGGGGTCCATGGTAATTCCTGCCGTAGAAATATGGAACCCCAGGAAGAAGATACTGGCACATTCAAAGGCACATTTTTCCGCCTTGGCATAAAGGCCATGCAGCCGGAGACGGGCAAGCACACTCTTGACATGCCTTCGATGTTCTTCCAGAGAAGGAGAGAAGATTAGGAAGTCATCCAGGTAAACGACTAGGAACTGGTCCAGAAAGTTCCGGAAGATGTCGTTCACTAGGTGCTGGAAGGTCGCTCGGGCATTACACAACCCGAAGGACATGACCAGGCACTCGTAGTGTCCAACCTGCGTCCGGAAGGCGGTCTTCCACTCATCCCCTTCACAGATATGGATGAAGTTATAAGCCCCGCATAAATCCAGCTTTGTGAAGACAGTTGCAGAACCTAACCTCTGGAAAAGCTCTGGGACCAGGGGCAACAGGTACCGGTTTTTGATAGTGACCCGATTGAGCTCACGATAATCAATACAGGGCCAGAGGGAATGGTCCTTCTTCTCCACTAAGAAGATTCCGGCTCCGGTTGGTGACGTAGATGGCCGGATGAAGCCCTACTTCAAATTTTCGTCCAGGTAAGTTTTAAGGGTGGCTAATTCCACTTCGGACAGGGGAAAGATCCGACCGAATGGGACAGTCGTAGGACCGATGTGGCGGGAGGGCCCCTTCTTACTGAAGATGTCCAGGTACTCATGGTAGGGTGCGGGGACTACAGCCCGGGGGTTCTGGATCGACATCTAGATCTAGGCTGAGCACAGCTGAGGGGTTCTCTGGCCGCTGAGGCAGGCAGTGCTGGCAGCAGTAGGAGGAGGAGAATGCTACTTTGCCCATTGCCCAGTCAATCTGGGGGTTGTGAGCCCGAAGCCAGGGGAGACCCAGAATAATTGGGTACAAAGGAGAGGCAATGACATCCAGTAACAGAAACTCGGCGTGTCCCCCTCCTGTAGTGGTGTATACAGGGATGGTCTCCTGGGTGACCGTGCCTGACTTAATGTTCGACCCATCGGCTAGTCGGACGACCATGGGGTGCTCCTTAGGTCGGAGTGGGATCTGGTGATGTGCTGCAAAGGCCAGATCCACAAAGCAGCTACATGCGCCCGAATCGAGGATAGCCTGCACTGAGATGGTCCCACTGGGGAGCTGGAAGGAGATTGGAAGCACCAGGTGAGCCTTGTCGCTAGGCAAGTACATTAGGCCCTCTGCATAGTTGGTGGTGCCTTTATCGGCCTTGGTGGGGCAGTTCCTTATCAGATGCCCGGAGCCCCCACAATAGAGGCACAATTTCAGGGACATGCATCTCCTGCGTTCGTCAGGAGTACAAGACGGGTATGGAAGTCCGGTTTGCATGGGTTCCGGTTGGTCCGGAGAGGAGGCAGCTGGGCTTAGGGCCAGGTAGCCGGGGAATCCGGATGGTGTCTTGGTCGGGCGGCCTGGTCCGGCGGATCTCTGAGCACAGGAGGACACGAGGGCTGGACTGGGTCACTTAATGGTGCGTGAAGGTCCATTAGAGCTCGTGCTGAGCAGAAGGGTAGTCGTGCGGTCCGGGTTGGCAACTGGCTGGCTAGGAGGTGCACAAGGAGCAGGCAGGCGGGTGGTCAGGTGCAGACAGGGTCGGCAACCTGTGCGCAGCGAGGTAGAGGTGGATCAGGCAAGAGAATAGACGTAGACAGGCCGGGGGTCAGGGCAGGCAGAATTCAGCAGGGCCCAAGGAAAGTCGGGGTCACAGGTACAGGAAAAGTGAACGTGCGGGAGCGCTCAAAAGTGAATCTTAGCAGGATTTTCCTAACAGCATCACTGGAGCGTGGCTGGGGGGATACGGAGGACAAAGATGATACACCTCCCACAGAGGACAGCTTGTCTTTGCCTCTTGGCAGCCTGGCACACATGAGCGACTACATGCTGCAGTGCCTGCTCAACAACAGCCGGGTTGCCCACATTTTAACTTGTGCTGATTACTGGGTGGCCACCCTGCTGGATCCCCATTACAAGGACAAAGTGCCGTCCTTAATTTCCTCACTGGAGCATGATCGGCATTCCCAAATGACACCAGGGGCTCAGTGGAAGCACAAGGCGAAGGCAGAGGAGGAGGACGAGGTCACCAACGCAGCTGTGGCACCGCCAGCCCCTCAGAAGGTAGGGTTATCATGGCTGAAATGTGGAAAAGCTTTGTCAGCAGCCCGCCACAACAAACAGCACCACCAGCTGATAGGCAATGTCTTAGCAGGAGGCAGCATTTCAGCAACATGGTGGAACAGTATGTGTGCACATGCCAACACGTACTGACTGCTCCATTCAACTTCTGGGTCTCCAAATTGGGCACATGGCCTGAGCTTGCCTTTATAACTTGGAGGTGCTGGCCTACCCTGCAGCCAGTGTATTGTCTGAACGTGTGTTTAGCACGGCAGGGGGCGTTATCACAGGCAAGCGCAGCCGCCTCTCCACAGCCAGCGTGGACAAGCTAACGTTTATTAAAATGAACCAGGCATGGATCCCATAACACTTATCTGTACCTTGTGCAGAATAGACATTTAGACCGGAGTCACACAGCCATTGGTATACTTTTTTTTTTAATATGACTCAATATTTTGGGGGCTACCCCAATTAGAAATAAAAACAGACAAAAAAACAGTGTTGGCTACCTCCTCCTCCTCCTCCTCCACCACCTACACTGCCACTTCCGCCTACACTGCCACGGTCACCGCCTCCTCAACCTCTAGGCTCCTACTCCACATCCATCTCCTCCTCCAATTTTTTTTTTTTTTTTATGTGATTGTAAGTTATTTCCCTATCCACATTTGTTTGCAGGGCACTTGTCCTCCTCTTACCCCCATTTTGCTTCCTTTTGCAGCCCTCTAGCCCTTTCCAGGACTTTTTTAGAGCCATTTTTGTGCCCAAAAGTTCGGGTCACCATTGACTTCAATGGGGTTCGGGGTCCATGGTCAAGTTCGGGTCAAGTTCGGTGCCGAACTCTAACTTTTTCGCGAAGTTCGGCCGAACCCACCGAACCCGAACATCCAGGTGTCCGCTCAACTCTACTCATAAGTCATCCTAAAAAGCGTGAAGTCTGCATTCATTAGTGCAATCCACATCTGTAGGGATGAGCATTCCCTATATATCCATCTCCTAGTGATTAGTTTCCGAAACCCCAAAATATAGAAATCTAAGAAAGAGTTTTATATACACATCCATATCCTCCTGATCAAAAACGCCCAACAAACATCGTAGAGGAGAGCATTTGTTTGGGAAGATCAAATTTATCAGCTATAAAAGCCGTCAACATGGACCACAAGGGGCGTATACTATTACATTCTCAAACCATATGGAGGAAATCGCCCTCCGCCGCCAAGCATTTATTGCAGCCAGGGGAATCCCTCTTATGTATTCGGAACATTCAGACTGGATTGTAATACATTTGGTGGAGATATCAAAGCTGGATCATATTATCTTTAGAGGATATCACTGTAGGGAGGTAAGTATCCAGTACCTCCTGCTAAATCTCCTCTGCCAACTCCGGCGCTAGAACGGCCCATCGAGATCTTGCCCTAGCCGTTATCCTCGGATCATCCACTCTTACCGCCAGGTAGTATGGGGTGATCCGCTTAGCCGGGTCAGGGTCAAGAACTACAGGTGGTGTTTTGCACTACAATTCCCTGTTTTCCAAATTGCGCCCCCACGGCATGCCTGAGTGGCTCATACCGAAAGCTCCAGGTCAATGGTACTCCAAAAAGGTCCCTAAGTTGCTTAGATGTTCAAAGACTACCGTCCGGCATAATATAGTGGAGGTATTTTACCCCGAAGCGGGCCCAGACCTGCCCGTCATCAATCCTATGGAGCTCAGCCAGAGTTTGATTACACCAAAGCAGATTATTAGGGGATAGACTCAAAGGAGTGTCCTGAGTCATTTGCGCACAGACTCAAATTTTTTTTCCGGGAGACCTATTACCGATCCCACCCTTCTACCCGGGATCTGCCCCCTGGTATACCATGTTCAGGAGTACCTCCTGAGAAGTTGCAATCGCCGCTTCCAGTAGGGTAGTAGCATTAGGATTTTGGGGGAAGAAACGCCAGTGAAGGAACACTAGTTGTGAGGCAAAATAGTAAGATCGCAGATCTGGGAGGGCAAGACCTCCCTTAGCCATGGGTAATTTCAGTACCGCTAGGGACATTCTTGGAGGGCAAAGTCCCTACAGAAAACCCACCAAGGCTGAGTCTATAGTCCTAAACAGTGTTTTTGGTATAAAAACTGATGAGTTTGAGAGGAGGTACAAACATTTAGACAGGAAAATCATCTTAAACAGATTTATACGGCACAGCAGTGTTAATGGAAGGGCTTCCCATCTCTGCACCCTCTCCCTAAACGCACCCAGAGTTGGCCCCAGGTTATCTTTCACAAATCTACAGGGTGGGCCATTTATATGGATACACCTTAATAAAATGGGAATGGTTGGCGATATTAACTTCCTGTTTGTGGCACACTAGTATATATGAGGGGGGAAACTTTTCAAGATGGGTGGTGACCATGGCGGCCATTTTGAAGTCAGCCATTTTGAATCCAACTTTTGTTTTTTCAATAGGAAGAGGGTCATGTGACACATCAAACTTATTGGGAATTTCACAAGAAAAACAATGGTGTGCTTGGTTTTAACGTAACTTTATTCTTTCATGAGTTATTTACAAGTTTCTGACCACTTATAAAATGTGTTCAATGTGCTGCCCATTGTGTTGGATTGTCAATGCAACCCTCTTCTCCCACTCTTCACACACTGATCGCAACATTGCAGGAGAAATGCTAGCACAGGCTTCCAGTATCCGTAGTTTCAGGTGCTGCACATCTCGTATCTTCACAGCATAGACAATTGCCATCAGATGACCCCAAAGATAAAAGTCTAAGGGGGTCAGATCGGGAGACCTTGGGGGCCATTCAACTGGATATGTGAAATTGCTACATGATGATGTGTTTC
>BLSH010288602.1:12897-26756 GCA_018402905.1 Glandirana rugosa
CCGGACGAAATGACTTGCGATGTCTTACGATTGACCCCCCGACAACAGACGCTTAGATGAGACCATAATGTCACTCTTTCACAACGTTCCTATAACCTTCCTCCGTTGGTTAAAAAGTTTCCGTAAACACTCCTGTCTGACCTCTTCCTCTAGGATCTCTGACACCCGACTCTGGTAGGGAGCAAACAATCTCAGTCACCACACACACACACACACACACACACATTTCCCCTTTTACACAAATCACAGGATCTATCACAACTCGCTTGGGCCAGACATTGCAAGCCCAGGTATGGCTTGAAAGCCCACAGGCACCGAACACGTGGAGTAAAATAGCAGAACCCCGGACCGAACCCGAACGATTTTTGAAATGTCCGGGTCCGTGCCACGGACACCCGAAAGTTCGGTATGGACCCGAACGTTACAGACCGGGTTCGCTCAACACTATCTAGGACACTAAACACATTTTCCCCTTTACACACACACACACACACACACACACCACTGACTCTAACAAACGAGGGATGGTCTCAGCCCACAGTCTCTAGGATCTCCTTCTCCAGTCTGTCCTCACAAATGCCTTTGAAAAATTGGTTGCCTCCTTCCAATATCCTTGCAACACTTTCTCACTGTAATACCAGAGTAGATTCGCAGACAACAGCCCCCCAGTTAGCATTCTGTAGCGTTCAGTAAAGCAGGCCTCCAGGTAGCTCACCTAAGACCACAGCACCCTGCAGGCACATGGCAGGGTGGCCTAAGGGGGCAAGCAGCCCCCCTTAGGCTGTTATCTCCTTCTAAGGAAAAAGACTGTTCTCCGTCCCAGAGTATTTATACAGGCTACCAGGTACCATCTGGGTGACCCTCCCCAGGGATTGGCCAGGGCTGTATTAATATTTAGCTGATGATGAGACTCTTTCTGTCCACCTATTCCCAGAGCTTTCTGAGCTATTCAGGGAGAAACAGGCAGTCCTGCAGCTACTGGAACATACGTAGTACAGATGAAAACAAAACATAGGCACACTGGTTACAGTGAGACAAAATACATTTTGCCTAAAATAACGAACAGCGACTCCACTGGATACAGTAAGCCATAACTAAACGTACCTAATCCTAGCATCTATCTAGGAGGGTGCTACATTTAATTGCTAGCTTGTTATTGAAAATTAAACTGAAGGCACTGGAACATGCAATGGTGTGCAGGAACACCCACGATTCTCAACATGTAAAGGGACAAAGTCGGGAAATATGTAGCAGAGATATTATTGCTGGAGTATCAGAGAAATATAAGACAACACTTTGCCCATCAAGCTGTCACGCTTACCCATAACACAGGTGGTCAGACACTATAGCTTGCTTGTGTTTTCTTCACCTAAAGCAGCCCCCTTTCCCATAAGACAAGCAGGGCTACTGGTACTCAGTTGCCCAGGGCCTATACACAATGCTATAGTGCTTGGCTACCACACCAGGGCATGGGCAAACTGAGCAAAGCAAACAGGTACTTGCAGTTAGCAGACAGGCAGAGTGGTTCAATGACAGTCCAGGTACAAGGCAGGTAAGGTTCAGGGTAGTCAGGTTCAATCCGTAGTCAAAAGGCAGGCAGAGTTCAGAGAGTAGTCGATATCCAATCAAAGGTCATAAATAGGAGAATCCAAACAGCAGAGCAGGGCAGACAGACAGAAGTTTGCACATATTACACATGCTATCACAAGCATGAGACTGCAGGCTTGGCTGTCTTAAATCATGTTTGGTCTCCACCCATAGACTGACCAATTCAATCACCTTGCAGGTGATTGAACACAGGGATATATCATAGCCAAGACCTGGATGCTGGAATGAGACCAGTAGCAGTCAAAGAGCAGGAGTGTTTACACACTCCTGACACAAGTAAACCGAATAAGTATAAGATTACTTTTGTTGGACTGACCCTTCAAAACAGGAGTTGTTGTCCAATTAGGCTAGATTCTGAAGACACTTCTAGGTTTGGTTTTTTTCAGTGTGTGTACTAAATGCTTCTTATTAGAAAGATACTGTCACTTTGCCTATTTAGAGGCACTAACCCACTGATATTCATTTTGCCAGTAGTTCCTCTGCTGCTTTAACTAGTGAAAATACCCAGTGCTTCTGGGAAGAGCATGTCTCCTCCTATGTGACAGTACTCAAGCAATCGCTAGGCCAGAACACTGCCACAGAGGGATTGATGTCACTAGTCCCTTTTGCGTTGGAAAGCAGACAGCAATAGGGAATCTGGTGCTAGATGCAAAGGAGGAAGAAGTGAGGCATGAGCATTCTTAAGGGGAGTATTAGGTAATGCTTCAATGGGTAGGATTCACTGTTGGTCACTGACCTGAAATAAACATGCTATTAACATTTACGAGTAATAACACCCAAGATTATTGATCCATGACATGTGCAATTGCCTTAGAGGATCAGGAAAGATATTTTTCCCTTGGTAGAGTGAATTGGACGATACTTTAAGAGTTTTTTGTCTTCCATTGAATTAACTGTGGGTATAGGAATCTATATGTGGTGGTTTTCAATACATTTTTTTTTTTTTTGGGGGGGGGGGGTGTTATAGGAGGGGGGATTAGGGGATATGTGCTAGGTGGCGGCGTTGTTACAGTTCTGATCTGTGAATTTCCCGATCAGAATGGCGGCTGCAGTAGCCATCCACACACTGTGCAGATGGATGCTGTGTCTGTAAGGGAATCCAATCTCATCTATGTGCTGTGTGGGGACAGTGTTTGTACAAAGGCTGTGTGCAGTGTTGGGATGGGAGGAGGAGATCTGCTGCATGCTCTACCAGCAGTGACCCTGTTCTCTTCTCTGCTGACCACTGTCTTCTGATCTGCTGACCCCATTACACTGCCCTGTACGCTGCCTTACTGACTCTTGTACACTCCCCTGCTGATCCCCTGCACACTGTCCTGCTGCGCACTGTCCTCTCCTCTGATAATCTACTGTACAGTGTCCTACAAACTGATAGCCTCTGTAGATTGTCCTACAAACTTCTGACCCTATCCTCTGCCTTTCTGACCCCCTGTACACTACCCTACTGACCTCATATCCTCTACCCCCCTACATTCTAATGCAGCCCCACATCAGACGGGCTTGATCCAGCCCCCAGTATGCAAGTGGCTGAGAACCAAGTGAAAACCTGCTAGCTACACTGTGTGCATTTAAAAAAATACATTTATGATGTCTCAATAATTACATAATTACAAAGCTGCAATCATTTGTATCTTTTATATCTGCCCTGATTCCCATATTAAAGTAGATTTCCAGCTAAAGCCTAACCAGTGGCGGCCTGTTCATTAGGGGCAGCACCCCCTATCCATGCATCCGGCTCCCTAATCTACATGCAGGGCGTCAGACACATGGATTCCAATGGGGGGTGTTTTTTTTACGCACGTGATTAGAGCCAGAGGCTCTAATAGGCTTAAAAAAGGGTGAGCTTGGGGCGCAGATCACTGCACTCCGAGCCCACCCAGTTGTGTGACAATAGCAAATTAATATTCGCTATTGTCACACTGATCCTCCTCCCAGCCATTCAAGAAGTGGGTCCTATCCTATTGGATGCCTAGGGGGAGGAGGGAGGAGATGCGCGGTGGAAGCTGCCGTGATGCAGAGGAGGAGGAGACGCGATAGAAGCCGCCACCCTTCGTCCGTAGGAGCGCTGCCTGCCCCCATCCTAGATGGGGTAAGTGCTGGGCGGATGACCGACTGAGCAACAGTGAGACCCCCGGGGGGGGGAAAGGTGTGGGTGACCCGAGTGACAGCGGGAGGAGGAGCACTGAGCCTAGCTAGCTCCCCACTCCTAACACCTACATTATTTAACCTGTGTATGTAATATGTATATACTAGCCTTATTTCAGCCCGCTCCGGTTCACTCACTTAGTCCTTTTTTGGTAGCCAGCTGCAGCTGTGGGGCAATGGAGAGAGTGCCCAACAATGGATAGGAAAGCTGGGAACGATGATGTCACCCATAGACTCCGATGGTGCAGCCATTGTCGGTGGTTTCTCCTCTCCACTGCAGGTCATCTGTTGCTGACAAAGGAGTGCCAGATCACATGACCAGACTGGAGTAGCGTTGCCACATCATCCCTTTAATCCAGGACACATATGAATTACACAGGTTCTGAGGCTAATTTAATGCAGATAAGACACCAAGTGAGTTTAATTACCACCTTAATCAGCCACAGAACCTGTGTAATTAATATGTGTCCTGGATTAAAGGGATGATGTGGCAACCCTAGACTGGAGAGGGCTGAAAATAGGTAAGTATATGCATCTTTTTCATACAGGTTTTATTTGTTTAGGTGATTGGAGCAGGGAGGGAGCATTTTGAAGACTTGCTAGGCTTTAGGTGGAATTTGCTTTAACATCTGCTATACAGAAATTATTTTGTAACACTGTAAGGCCGCATTTACAATGCTGCTGGTAAATGGATGTTTAAAGGCATTTGGGCTTTTTTTCAGTTGCCCCTGAACTCTCCTCTATGTTATCTTATCAGTACATTTACACAGGGTCGTTTAAGGTCGTTTCCAGGCAGTTAAGTTTAGAGGCTTTTTTTAGAATGCAAAAAAATGGGTTCAGACTCCAGTTCAGGGGCATTTGAGACGCCAAACAGCTTGTAAACGCCTCTAAACACGCCTAAACATGCCTAAATGCGGTAACTCGCATCTAGGAGTGTTTCATTTGCAGGCGTTTCCATTTTTAAAAAAAAAAAAATAATAATAGTTACATACCCCGGTTCACTGGGGTTTGTTTGCGCCCATCTGCTCCCCCATTTGATCCTGTTTTTTTGGATTCCATTGTCCCATATCTATTGAAGATCTGGAAATTGAATGACATTACTATAATCACACTTACACCATCTAGTTCTTCCTAGATGACTGAAAGATTCATGTCTACATGCGCTTTGTAAATTAGACTCCAATTTGTAGTATATATTTCTAAGAAGTTTACAATAAATATTATCTCCATGGTCGCTGATTCCTCCGCGTTTCACTCCATATATGGGGACTCATTATTTGACCATGAAAATATTTTAAACTTTACTGTTCAATTGCAGCATGATCCATATCGCCGGTGGTTACCACCCTTCATTGATCCTATCACTTTGGGTGGTCTTCTGCATGTGGGGGTACCCTGGTTATTCACCCGCGGTCATCCGGTGAGCATTTGGCGCAGGCGCGGGAACATCACGCCGGATCGGTGGCGTCACACGCCGAATGTCAGCGTGTTCCTCTTGACGCCACTGATTGGGAGAGAGCTGCATATATATGTGGGCGGTTTTGCCCTAGGCACTAGATGCAGCCACTGGTTCTCGGCCACTGTTGTTGCCTGACCAGGCACGAGGTGTACTCACCCTTCGGGTAAGAACTTTGTCTTTTTTAGACCATCCACCTATTTACCACTGGTATCCTTGGCCTAGAGTGACAAATATATTTATTTTAATTTTAATTTCATAGATATCGTTCATCACTCTTGTGTGGACTTTTGCTACATCCCTTACTGAAGGACATTGGTTTTTTCAACTCATAAATAGATGTGGATGCTATTTATTGCTTGTGCCTAGGGATACTATATCATATACTCCCACTGCTTCATTTATTATACCTATGTGGTGTTGAATGCTGATTCAGGTAAACACGCTTTTGAGCTTTACACCTGGGATGCCCGATTTTTGGGATCCCAAGAGCAATTTTTAGTGTGATAGAATTTTTGTATCATATGGCTTGGCTAAGCTGTTCATTATATACCCCAGATGTATACATACTTTTTTATATATTTTTTATATATTTTTTTTTGTTACATACATTTGCAATACTACTTACATTCAACTCTGACTATATTCACACCTGTACTATGTGCAGATCCCCATGCTTTGCCTGTGCACGGCTCTTACTGTGTTGTGTACCCAGGGTGCCCTCAACCTTAAAGTCCATTCCTGAGTTCCATCTGGATTATGCAGGTGTAATGGTGATGTGCTGCCATTGATGTGATATTACTTCTACTTTATTATGTAAGTGATTATCATTATCCCTTACAGAACTGTTACATAATTTAAGATGAACAACTTTAAGTTTTTAAACCATATAATGTATTGGTGCACTGACATGACTATATTTATCTTGATAGATTACTACTAAAGGCTCCAGACGAAGCGTTCATCCATGGCGCGAAACTAGTAGAGCCCCCCAAGTTCCTTTATCCTGGTGGTTTGAATCCCTTTACATATATATATTACTGTTGATATGTAATTATGCACCTGTGCCAGATCCCAGAGATGCATTTAAAATCTATTTTTCACCTTTGAGATATATGGGATCCACCCCCAGTTTGTCTATGAGTACATATACCTTGTAATTGCACTCTCTCCTCTCTTCGATTTCACCCCTTGGGGGTTGTTAGACATCTAGAGGAGATTAGTGCAACTCTATTTGTCATGTGCCCTATTTTTGGGTCATCTGTTTTTATATAGTATCTCAATTATGTAAAAAGCCTTAGGGCTTCTTTTGTAACCAATAAAGTACTGTTTTTATTGTAACGCATGCTTGCAAAGTCCATATTTTCTGATCTTCACTTCATTCTGTGTTATTTAGGATGTGGCATGCTTCTACTATAATAGCCATCCCCAGTCTCACACTGGTGAGGATTGGCTGAACATTTCCCCTCTCCCTCCATTTTGACTATCTGTTCAATATTATTAATTAATAATTGGCATTGATGACTATTATGTTTAGCACAATTTGAGGCAAAAATTTAAAATCAAGAGAAGTTATTTTGTAGAGATGTGTTGCCTTCAAGACATGAAGATCTTATCAATGTTTTAACCTCCTCCCATCCGCGCCATAGGCGAATGACGGCTACAGCGCGGCTCTAAAATGCTGGGAGGATGTCTGTAGACGTCCTCCCATTTGGCTCGTGCTGGGCTTGCTCCCGTGGGTGCACGCTGCGGGAGCGTGCCCACGGGTCGGGCGGACCCGATGTCCGCCGTAGACCTGCGATCTCCTTACAGAGGGGAGGAACGGGGAACTGCCGAAGTAAACACGGCGGTTCCCCGTTCTGTGAGGGGGGGCATGCCAGATTTACTGATCCCTGTCACTGGGATCAGTTAGATCTGTCATGCCCCTGTCAACCCTGCCCCCCCACAGTTAGAACACACCCAGGGAACATAGTTAACCCCTTCACTGCCCCCTGCAGGTTAACCCCTTCACTGCCAATGACATTTATACAGTAATCAGTGGACATTTAAATTTCTGATCGCTGTATAAATGTCATTGGTCCCAAAAAAGTGTCAAAAACGTCCGACATGTCCGCCCCGATAAAAATCACAGATCACCGCCATTACCAGTAAAAAAAATAAAAATAATAATAACGCTATAAATCAATGTCCATAGTTTGTAGGCGCTATAACTTTTGCGCAACCCAATCAATAAACGCCTATTGCGATTTTTTTTTTTTACCAAAAATATGTAGAAGAATATAAATCGGCCAAAACTGATGAATAAATTTGTTTTTTTATTTTTTATTTTTGGATATTTATTCTAGCAAAAAGTAAAAAATATTGTTTTTTTTTTCAAAATTGTCGCTCTTTTTTTGTTTATAGCGGCGATCAGAAATGACGCAGAGGGGATCAAATACCACCAAAAGAAAGCTCTATTTGTGGGAAAAAAAGGACGCAAATTTTGTTTGGGTACAATGCCGCACGACCGCGCAATTGTCATTCAAAGAGCGACAGCGCTGAAAACTGAAAATTGGTCCGGGCAGGAGGGGGGTTTAAGTGCCCAGTAAGGAAGTGGTTAATATCTTCTAAATGAAAGAATATGAAAACTATTGTTTGCATGTTTAATGTATAAAAATAACCACAAAGAGGAAAAGAACAAAAGGAGAGGAGAATATTTTGGGGTAAGACAAGATGAATGAGGGCAAATGAGCGGAGAGCTAACACTAATCTGAGATCTACAGATGTTAAATGCAGTTGGAATGGTGCTGCACACAAGATCAGCCATGCCACCAATCATTTGGGGGCTTGAAAGTTTGGCTAAGAGCTGACTTAAAGTGGTAGTAAAGTCTTTTTTTTTTTACTTGTACCTACAGGTAAGCCTATAATAAGCTTGCACTGTTTAGGACTAGGAAATATTCGCACTGCGTGCAGCTGGTCTAGTCATCGGCGCATGTGATCTGAAGGGAAAACATGCCTATGTCATCCCTTCAGATCTCCATGCCGCGCCTGTGACTCTCGAGTGCATACGCGGAAATTACGTCATTTTGGCTGGGCCAATCAGACGGCTGGAGCACTCGAACCCGGAAGGAAGACCGGGTGAAGATGGAAGCTCTGTCAGTGTTGACAGTGCGCCGATGGAGGGCTTTGTTCTAAGGTAAGTATTTCAAAATGTGCTAGTATGTGATGCATACTAGCACATTATGCTATTGTCCTGTGGGGGTTTTTTTATTTAAAAGGTGTGGTTTACTACTGCTTTAAACACACTGGCAACCATGACCATTAGTACCAGTGTGATGTATTAAATGGTGAATACACTGTGCATGTGCAAAATTGCAGAATGTTAATAAAAACAACATTGGAATGTTAGCGTAACCTCTTTCCTGCCTGTAGGCAGGTGCAGGTTACCCTCCGGTCTGTAGGTGGCGCTGTTTATCTGGCTGCTGTACAGGGAGAATGGAGGCTATGAAGAGCTTTGTTCCTCTGAAGCCTCCATAGGTGTCATTAGGGGAACAGCCGTCTGATTGGATGCTGCAATGCTGGTTGACCTCCGTGGCCATTTTTAATTAAGACAATGCTACAGGTAATAAATATCACTGTCCCATTGCAGTTGGTGCTGATTTCTGAAGTGGTTAGAGTAGGGATAGGATCCCCGTTGGTTAGGGACAATGAATTTAGAACTAGGGAGAGGTTCCTGCTGAGGAGGGACAGAGCAGGGATACCACCTCTGACTTCACTTTTTGGGTATCCTAGAGAGTCGGGATGAGGATCTTCCAAGTAGACTACCAGTGCGCCTACTCTTGCTGTGCTCATCAGCCGCCCTCTTCACTAGATGCAGTAACATGAACAATATTAGAGTGTTGGAACTGTTGGAACCTGCAGTAATAAGGCTCTGATGCCATATTATTAGGGACTGTTGTCTACCACATGTTATTTGTTTCTTTTAACTACCAAATAATAACTGTGCCACTTTCCTTAATCTTTGGGTGATTTAATTCCATCTTAGGTACCAATCAACTGGCCCCACCACAACTGCTGTAATGCATATAAGCAGCGGTAGGGCATATGGGCTATAGTTCCTAGCTAGCACACATATTTGTCAATGGGAGTCTGAGGATGTACACTATCTCACAAAAGTGAGTACACCCCTCACATTTTTGTAAATATTTTATTATATCTTTTCATGTGACAACACTGAAGAAATGACACTTTGCTACAATGTAAAGTAGTGAGTGTACAGCTTGTATAACAGTGTAAATTTGCTGTCCCCTCAAAATAACTCAACACACAGCCATTAATGTCTAAACCTCTGGCAACAAAAGTGAGTACACCCCCTAAGTAAAAATGTCCAAATAGGGCCCAAAGTGTTAATATTTTGTGTGGCCACCATTATTCTCCAGCACTGCCTTAACCCTCTTGGGCATGGAGTTTACCAGAGCTTCACAGGTTGCCACGGGAGTCACTCCTCCATTACAACATCACGGAGTTAGTGGATGTTAGAGACCTTGCGCTTCTCCACCTTCCGTTTGAGGGTGCCCCACAGATGCTCAATAGGGTTTAGGTCTAGAGACATGCTTGACCAGTCCATCACTTTTACCCTCAGCTTCTTTAGCAAGGCAGTGGTCGTCTTGGAGGTGTGTTTGGGGTCGTTATCATTTTGAAATACTGCCCTGCGGCCCAGTCTCCGAAGGGAGGGGATCATGCTCTGCTTGAGTATGTCACAGTACATGTTGGCATTCTTGGTTCCCTCAATGAACTGTAGCTCCCCAGTGCCAGCAGCACTCATGCAGCCCCAGATCATGACACTCCCACCACTATGCTTGACTGTAGGCAAGACACACTTGTCTTTGTACTCCTCACCTGGTTCCCGCCACACATGCTTGACACCATCTGAACCAAATAAGTTTATCTTGGTCTCATCAGACCACAGGACATGGTTCCAGTAATCCATGTCCTTAGTCTGCTCATCTTCAGCAAACTGTTCGCAGGCTTTCTTGTGCATCATCTTTAGAAGAGGCTTCCTTCTGGGACGACAGCCATGCAGACCAATTTGATGCAGTGCGCGGTGTATGGTCTGAGCACTGGCAAACTGACCCCCCACCCCTTCAACCTCTGCAGCAATGCTGGCAGCACATCTATTTCCCAAAGACAACCTCTGGATATGACGCTGAGCATGTGCACTCAACATCTTTGGTCGACTATGGTGAGGCCCTCTGTTCTGAGTGGAACCTATTAAACCACTGTATGGTCTTGGCCACCATGCTGCAACTCAGTTTCAGGGTCTTGGCAATCTCCTTATAGCCCAGGCCATCTTTATGTAGAGCAATAATTCTTTTTTTAGATCCTCTGAGAGTTCTTTGCCATGAGGTGCCATGTTGAACGTCCAGTGACCAGTATGAGAAAGTAAAAGTGGGAACACCAAATGTAACCACTTCTGCCCCAGAGCCATTCCTGACACTTGTTGTTTACAAGTTAAAATCAGTATTTTTTGCTAGGAAATTACTTAGAACCCCTAAACATTTTATATATTGTTTTTAGCAAAGATTCTGGAGAATAAAATGACAGTCATTGCAATATTTTATGTCGCATGGTATTTGCGCATCGGTCTTTCAAACGCAATTTTTTTGAAAAAAATACACTTTTTTGAGTTACGCTGAGTAAATAGATATCAAATATGTTAAGGTTCAAAATTGTGCACACTCGTGGAATGGAGACAAACGAAGATATGTAAAAATCTCCATAGGCGATGCTTTAAAAAATGTTAACGGTTACCAGGTTAAAGAAGTAGTATTTTGCTAGAATTATTGCTCACACTCTGACGATCGCGGGGATACCTCACATGTGTGATTTGTACATTGTTTACATCTGGGGGCGTGACTTACATATGCTTTTTCTTTGCTGCGGGAGCGTGCGGGATGGGGGCGCTTACATTTTTTAAAATTTATTTTATTTTATTTTTTTAGCACTGTTCCTGAAAAATCTGATCACTGTTATTGTGGTCACAAGGAATGTAAACATCCCTTGTGACAGTAATAGGTGGTGACAGGCACTCTTTATGGAAGACCCCCCATCCCTCATTTGCACAAAAATGGCGATTCTGAATACTGTAATTTTTTTTAAACTGGTGCCATTGGCAGAATGAAGAATGAAAGAACGAAAATTCAAAAGAGCAAAAATCCGAAAATAAGAACAAAAATCTGAAAATTCGAAAACCCGAAAATTCAAAAATCCAAAATAACACTTTGGGTTATCCCCAGAAAAGTAATAGATGGGAAATCTTCCAATGGGGACACTAGTTCTGGTGACCTGAAGGTCCTCAAGTTACTACCTTCATTTGCAGGGATTTCCTCTTACTTCCTGTTTGGCTATGGGACAGGAAGTGAAGTGAAATCTTCCCAATGGGACACAGATGGCAAAAAAATGGGAAATTGTTTCATACTTACCGCAATTTTCCTTACCTGGTGCCAATCCATGGCAGCATACGGATGATAGAGCTCCGCCTCGACTCCTCCCCTAGGACCAGTGAATAGCATAAATTAAAGAGGTAGACCCTCCCCCAATATTCTCCGTAATATAGAATACCGAGGGTGGGAGCGTATGCTGCCATGGATTGGCAGCAGGAAAGGAAAATTACGATAAGTATGAAACAATTTTTCGTTTTCCTGGTGCCTCCATGGCAGCATACAGATGATAAATAACTAGCTTCACAAGGGTGGGAAATGCTTCAAATAACTTTATTTAGACATTGCTTCCTGGACTGCACTTCTCACAAATTCTACTGTAGTGAGGGCTCCAGGATCGACCCTGTAATGTCGTAGGAATATATGTTGTGACATCCATGTGGCAGCCCTGCAGATGGTTTCCAGAGAAACATTCACCCTTGCTGCCAGGGGTCAAGTCCTAGGAAAAAAGTGTGGGAACTTATCCAAGATCCCCCCCCCCCCCACCACCACCACTACCACCACATTGTATATCAAGTCCAACTGGAAGTGACGGTCCATCTCTAATGAGCAGTCGGTGAGATACACTGTATGGTGGCGTTTAGATTAGGATTAGGCGAGGAGGCAATATAATGCTTCCTTGCCACCTGTCATACACCCTCTGAAAAGTGATCCACTGTGGTTCACTCTCCAGAGGGCAACACTAATGTACCCTAATCTACAGAAATGCCCCTCACAGGACCGATCAATGCAGCCACATCAGTGCCCATTAGCACAGCCTCACCAGTGTCCATCAATGCAGACTCACCAGTGCCCATCAGCTCAGCCTCACCAGTGCCCATCAATGCAGCCTCACCAGTGCCCATCAGTTTAGCCTCACCAGTGCCCATCAATGCAGCCTGATCCGTGGCCCATCAAATGCAACCTCACCAGTGCCCATCAGCTCAACCTCACCAGTGCCCATCAAATGCAGCCTCATCAGTGCCCATCAATGCAGCCTAACCAGTGCCCATCAGCTCAGCCTCAACAGTGCCCATCAATGCAGCCTTACCAGTGCCCATCAATGCAGCCTCATCAGTGCCCGTCAATGCAGCCTGATCAGTGCCCATCTATGCAGCCTGACCAGTGCCCATTAATGCATCCTGGTCAGTGACCATCAATGCAGCCTGATCAGTGCCCATCAGCTCAACCTCCCCACTGGCCATCAATACAGCCTCATCAGTGCCCATCTATGCAGCCTAATCAATACCCGTAAATGCAGCCTCACCTGTGCCAATCAATGCAGCCTCACCTGTGCCCATCAGTTCAGCCTCACCAGTGCCCATCAGTTCAGCCTCACCAGTGCCCATCAATTCAGCCCCACCATTCCCCCTCAATGCAGCCTCACCAGTGCCCTTGAATGCAGTCCCACCGGTGCCTATCAATGCAGCCCCACCAGTGCCCATCAATGCAGCCTCATCAGTGCCCATCAGTTCAGCCTCACCAGTGCCCATCAATGCAGCCTGATCCATGGCCCATCAAATGCAGCCTCACCAGTGCCCATCAGCTCAACCTTACCAGTGCCCACCAAATGCAGCCTCATCAGTGCCCATCAATGCAGCCTCACCAGTGCCCATCAGCTCATCCTCAACAGTGCCCATCAATGCAGCCTTACCAGTGCCCATCAATGCAGCCTCATCAGTGCCCGTCAATTCAGCCTGATCAGTGCCCATCAATGCAGCCTCACCAGTGCCCAGGGGGCCCCTCAGATGTGTCACTGGGCACCACCAGCTGGGCAACTAGAGTTGCAGGAAACTGGGGGGGCTAGGTAGAGCAGGTGGGGACTCCCAATCCTGTCCACTAAAAAGCTAATCCCCCCGCTGTGCAGCTCTTTAGAAAAAAAACTTTTCCCAGTCTCCTGTGTTCAGCTGGGGCCGGGGGACAGAAAGCAGACTATTTCTTCTTTTACAGCTTTAGGCAGATTAATCCGCCACAGCACACTTCACAGTGAAAGCCGGCCTGTGCTATATCATTACACTGGAGCCAGCCAGGTGCGCTGTGGCGGATTAATCTGCCTAAAGCCAAAAAAGAAGAAATAGTGCACTTACTGTCCCCCATCCCCAGCTGAACACAGGGGACACAGAAAAGTTTTTTTTTTCTAATGAGCTGCACCGGGGATTAGCTTTTTAGTTGACAGGATTAGGAGTCCCTGC
>BLSH010288602.1:43652-67256 GCA_018402905.1 Glandirana rugosa
TCTTCGATGTATGTCTTGCCGGTCAAATTTATGCTCGACCGTGTGTGACAAACATCGTCCGTCTCTCCTACTCGAGTGTCACGGAGACTAAAATAGTACATGGACTAGGCTCCGACTTCACGACTCTCTCCGAGGGGAACGTCGACTTGCGTCTCATGGGGGACCTACCCTTGTGTCTCATGACTCGCGTTTCTTCGTGCCCAGTGGCCATCATATCTACTCCGTACGTCCGTCCATTCTAGACCTTGGTGTCCTTTTCAGACCTTGTCCAGACCTACGTCCGGCGGTTAGTCCTCACCTCTCACCTCTCCATTCAGGCATTCGGTCCGGTTCCCAGTCTTTGGCCCTTAGTCCGTCTACTGCTCTCCTCCTGTTGTGACCCGGCTTGGCTCTTGGACTTCCTCTGATCTCTCCAGTGTTGACCCTTGGCTTGCTTCTCGGACTGCCTCCTGTGTGATACCTGTGTTTGAACTTCAGCTTGTTTAATGGACTCTGCTATCTGCCTGATTCCCGGTTTCTGACCCTTGGCCTGGCTTACGGACTTACCTCTCCACTCTCCACTCCTGATTGGCGGCCTGCATCCAGACCTGTTCCAGACTTTTCCTGTGGTTCCAGATCTTACCTGCCTGCATGCCTCATCTATACTACCGGTGACCCGTGCTTCTTTGCGCTCAGTACTCTGTGTTCCCATCCAGGGGGTACTCTGCGTTCAGCTGCAAGGGGAGCCTCTCTCAGCACTTCAGCCTCGGATCAGGTACATGATAAAATCAGAGGCACTGTGAGCTCATCCTCTCTGCCTGCTACAAACAGTGTGTGCCAGCTCGTATTTAAACTGGCCGTTCTGTATGTAGCTTCTGACAGGCTGCGCAAAGAGCCAAGTATCTCTCGAACCATAAGTGCTAGGAGCCCCATATTTTGAGCAGTGGCGGTCACCGAGCTACGGCCCTCAAGGCTTGATTTTTTTTTTATGCTCTGCCTCACCTGCCTTCCCTGACTGCACGTCCCTGCTGACAGGGGTTTTGACCCTACCTTACTGTATCCAAAATGAAAAAAACTGTTTTGCCTAAAGATCTACTTTAAGCACTGAGTACTACCCCTCCGGTTCCCAGAGTTCTGCTCAACTGGGGAATACAAAAGGCTAAAAGCAAGTCAAATTTGGGCATTTATTATTTCTGCAGATAAAATGCATGTGATTTTTTTTAAATAAATACATAATTGCATTCAGTTGTGTTGTTCTTTATATTTACCTGGATTTCAGCTTTTATTTGGCTGCCAGATGATATATAATATGACAGCTACACCAACTTCAAGAAGACTATGGTACAAGCAAACAGTTTCACATTAGATGAACATGTATACTATAAAGAGGAGAGATCAATGGGCATTGCCAGTGATCTGTGGTGGGCAGCAATGGTAATGCGATGGGAAAAAATAAGCCATTCTGCTCATGACAAAGCTTGGTCATGGCATGTCTCTCATGGTGGGAAAGGGTCTACAGGAAGACAAATGTTCCCTGATCTGATTGTGAAAAGGCCACATTGGGTGAAAATTCTTTGAGCCTTAAAATAAAATAAAATAAAAAACTTTACAGGAGTTTTACATGGGTCCAAAGATCTTTATATTCATTCCATCATTACACCGCTAACTTTAGCCACAGTCAGCAACTGTCTGCAGACCTCCATTCAGCTCTCTGATCGACAGGGGTTCTTGTACAGCAACCTTTCTCAATTAGTGTTTCCCCAGAGTTTGCTAGTAGACATGTGTCATTTGTTTCATTCCAAATTAGTTTTTCGACAAAATCCGACAAATTTTGTTAATTGGGAAATATTGTAATTAACGAAAACCCATTTGATGAATTTTTTCGAAATCCGGAAATTCAAAAATCCGAAAATAAGAACGAAAATCTGAAAATTCGAAAACCCGAAAACTCAAAAATCCAAAATAACTAACAATAACTATTACCAACTATTAAATTATAGGTATTGTAATTTCCTTTCAAATTTGGCTGTTAGTGAACTTAACGAATACGAATTTACCCAAAGTTACAAATTATCCAAAATAAGGAATGCCAAATGAATGGAATGTAACAAATTAATAATAATAAATAATAATAAAAACATTTTATTATTATTAATAATTTGTTACATTCCATTTGTTTAGATGCGGCATTTGTTATTTCGAATAATTCCTAACTTCAGATAAATTTGTATTCGTTACGTTCACTAACAGCCAAATTTGAAACCAAATTCCAATAGTTAGTTATTGTTAGTTAGTTTTTATTTAGGATTTTCGAAAATTGGATTAGAAAGGCAGCAGTAGAGCACGGAGAAAGGCAATACAGGTGTACACATTGGCAGATCAAAGCTGGAATAACTGAATTTTTGATCCGATACCAATAGTATGCCATCCAAACACCACTGGGTTCACTGCACAATTGTTCACAGTGTCTGGCACCCTGCACACACAAGTAATGCAATGCATTGGTAAAGCCAAGAAGATAATGGCAACAAATAAAGACTGGTCAGCATAAGTCCTTTAGTGGTTTCTGTGGTGCCCCTGTTGCCCATCAGCTGTCAACTATATTCACATTACAGGTAGGAAGCCAAGGAGAGGTAGCGCTGTGCCAAATGTATACTTGCCTGCTAGCAGCAGAAATAATTTTTTCCTGGACAGAAAAAGTTTAAGCTTTTCCAAAAATATAACAGGGTAATGGCATGTGATCATTTAAATAGAAATAACATTCAGAAAAATCCCTTTCAATAGCATAAAAATGGTGCCATTTTACCTCCAACAATCAGTTAATGGTCTGATCAGTTCCTTTATACTGCAGTAAAAAGCTGATGTGTGATTGGTTCACAGAGGATACTGTATATGACTTTTCTTGACCTCTTAAATGTACTATGTCATAACATGCCAGAGAAGAAGTGGTTACTTTCTCGCTTAAGAATTCTTTAGTTGGCTGAGGCTTCCACTGCTCTTAACATTTCAATTGACGGGACTCATTGAAGCAAACTGTAATTCAATTATCGTCTAAGTCTCATTACTGCTGAACTCCAGTAAGTGGGCTCAGGTGATGTGCAGAAATGTAGAAAGAAGGTGACCTGCGAACAAAACGTGATTTGAAACCCGAAATACTATATGACCATCACACACTTTCCTACCAAAGCTAAGAACATTCCATTATTATAAGCTTATGCATTGTAGCTTAGTTTATAAAACTGTGGTCTGCAGCTCTTTAATTGTTAAAGCGGAACTCCAGGAATTATGTTTCTTGCCAACTTACATTGGTCCAGGTTGGTATAATGTCATTATCCATACTGTATGGGCTCCCAGGGCTGCTGAAAAACGCTGCAGTAGATCATGCTACATACTGTACAGCTGCTTTCTTCTGGGTTCTGCTCAAGCGCCTTCCCCTCTGCATACTGGCCACAGATGGCCACTCACTTGGCAATGCTGCTATTCAGAGAATGCAATGTATTTATCTAATTACAGGGGGACTTTCTCTGATAGAATGAGGTGGAGAGGAGAGGCAGATGACATCACAATGTAATCTCATCCAAGTGGAAAATGCCTTGTATTCCTTGAAAAAATACAAGGAATTCTCTGAATGACCACAAGGGGCCACTTGCTTGGCAATGCTGAAATTCAGAGAATGGCTTGTATTTTTCCAATGAATACTAGGGGGGTCTCTGATTGAACGAGGTGGAGAGGAGGGTAGATGACATCACAATCCACTCTAATCTAATTGGAAAATGGCTTGTATTCCTTGAAAAATAAGGCATTCTCTAATTAGTGGTGATGCTGAGTGTGCTGTGTTTAGCATCACCGCCATTCAGAGAATGCCTTTTATTTTTGAGTGGATTGTGATGTCATCCACGCCTCCTCTCCACCTTGTGCAATCAGAGAGCCCCTCTGATATTCATTGGAAAAATGCAAGACATTTCCTGAATGTCAGCATTGCCAAGCAAGTGGCCCCTTGTGGCCATTCAGAGATTCTCAAGGAATACAAGGCATTTTCCAATTGGATGAGATTACATTGTGATGTCATCTTCCTCTTCTCTCCACCTCGTTGAATCAGAGAAAGTCATTCTCTGAATAGCAACACTGACAAGTGAGTGGCCTTCTGTGGCCAGTATGAAGAGGTGAAGCCACTCAAGCAGGAACCTGAGGATTGCGGCTATCACCGTATGTAGTGTAGCACCCTCTAGGTTGCTAGATTTGAGTGAGTAGGATTTTTGGATACATTAAGTAAATTTAAGCAAGCCCAGCTGGTAGCCAGGCCTGTTTGTTTTGATATGGGTTGGGAATGACGGAGGTAGAGCTGGATGACACACAGGCAGCATCACCAAGACCATGCAAAAATGATGGATGGTAAACCAAAGAAAGAAACTGTAAGTGGAACCTCAATGCCGTAAAAACTCAGTTTTATTGATATATAATTAAAATTGATATTTGTAACAACCAGTGAAGCAATTGGATTAAAATATGACAACGTTGTCAAGGGCTGTTTAAAGTGACGTCACCAACCACATCATGCCATACATCACCATACACATGATTTGCAAATCCTGTAAGTAGCCCCTACTGTAGACCAAGCCACATAGTCAGGTAGATGAAACTGCAGACTAACAATAAGATGCAGGATTTCTAGATGTAGGAGTCAGAGCCAAACGGGACTTCTACATATAAAGTTCCAGCAGCGTGAGATGAAGTGCCAATATGCGGATAAGGGTCATGGGTGCTAATGAGTGTCCACCCCACGCCTTCACCCAGCGACACGTGCAGCGTTTGAGGCTTGGTGCACGAACGGCCACACGGACGAACGCCCGTATGAAGCAACGAACGGCTTAGTGGCACTCCGTCCGGATGACCCATTCCCGGACGTTGAGGTACAGCATCACTGGCTCTGCTGAGAGACATCATTCTACACCATCTACGGTCGTCAATTGGATTGGTGAGCAGATACTTACAATTACAACATAGGTGATCCAAACCACACAGGGTGTCTCAGCCAATTGTGTGCTTGCCCAGCCATTCAGAACTATTAATGAGTGATGAACATTTGGTTGAAGCAGGGGGGACACTCCTGCTCCCATGAGTATTCATAGAGACACTCATTAGCACCCATGACCCTTATCCGCATATTGGCACTTCATCTCAGGCTGCTGGAACTTTACATGTAGCAGTCCCGTTTGGCTCTGACTCCTACATCTATAAATACTGCATCTTAATGTTAGTCTGCAGTTTCATGTACCTGACCATGTGGCTTGGTCTATAGTAGGGGCTACTTACAGGATTTGCAAATCATGTGTATGGTGATGTATGGTGTGATATGGTTGGTGACGTCACTTTAACCAGTTCCACACTGCCTACCACATATTTACGGCGGCAGTGTGGAAGCTGGCCGCGAATCGCCGTAAAAAGACGGCGATCTGCGTATGGCCGCTAAGGGCGGCAGCGTGTGCGCCTGCCGAACTCCTGAGGAGTGTGCCCGTGGCTCGGGCGGACCCGATGTCCGCCGGCGAGCCGCGATGAGCGGCCACAGGCAAAGAACGGGGAACCGCCAATGTAAACATGGCGGTTCCCCATTCTGACAGTGCGGGCATGGGAGATCTACTGATCCCTGTCACTGGGATCAGTTAGATCTCTCATGCCCATGGTAGCCCAACCCCCCCACAGTTAGAACACACCCAGGGAACACAGTTAACCCCTAGATCTCCCCCTGCAGGTTAACCCCTTCACTGCCAATGACATTTATACAGTAATCAGTGGACATTTAAATTTCTGATCGCTGAATAAATGTCATTGGTCCCAAAAAAGTGCCAAAAATGTCCGACATATCCGCTGCAATATCGCAGTACCGCTAAAAATCGCAGATCGCCGCCATTACTAGTGAAAAATAAAAACCCCAGAAATGAATTCTCACCATCCGTAAACGCGGTCATTTTTACGCAAACCAATCAATAAATGGCGATTGCGATTTTTTTTATCACAAATATGAGGAAGAATATAAATCGGCCAAAACCGGTGAAAAAAAATGTCTTTTTATATATTTTTTTGGGATTTGAATTTTAGCAAAAAGTAAGAAATTTGGGTTTTTTTGCAAAATGGTTGCTCTTCTTTTGTTTATAGCGGTGATCAGAAATGACACTGGTGATCACATACCTCCAAAAGAAAGCTCTATTTGTGGGAAAAAAAGAACGCAAATTTTGTTTGGGTACAACGTCGCACGACCGTGCAATTGTCAGTTAAAGCGACACAGTGCCGAATCGCAAAAAGTGCTCTGGTCTTAAACTCGGAAATTCTTCCAAAGGTGAAGTGCTTAAACAGCCCTTGACAACGTTGTCATATTTTAATCGAATTGCTTCACTGGTTGTTACAAATATCAATTTTAATTATATATCAATAAAACTGAGTTTTTACGGCATTGAGGTTCCACTTACAGTTTCATTCTTTGGTTTACCATCCATCATTTTTGCATAGTATTATATTACTGAGGAACCTCCATCTCTTTATCAAGAGGTGTTGCTATCACGGGGGGAATAACAGAGATCCCTCACGTTTATTACAGGCCTGCACGGGGGTTGTTTTATTTCCCTTTGTCTTCTTAGCATCACCAAGACATCCCACTTCTTTACAGAATGTTCCAGTTTTCCAGTGTCTTCTGGAAAGGAAGGAGGAGAGGAGCAGAGGAGAGGAGAGGAAAAGCTACCTGGGGTATTTTGAGGAGTTCTGACCAATCCCCAACTTGGATTGGCAGGGGGCAGGCCTCCTTAAATATCCAGGGTCAGCCCAGCTGGGGAGGAGTTATTAGGGTTGGAAGCTGGAGATGGAGTTCCTTGGAGGGAGCTCCCTAGTCTGGGGGGGAGTGACCTTGGGCCTGGGCTCGGGTGCGGATGGGGCCCTCTGAGAACATGCGGAGGTGTCCTGGACAGGAGGCACAGAAGGAGCAAGAGAGAGGACAGCAGGAGAAGCACTGCCAGGCAAAGCCTCTAGGGAGGAACAGGTCGCATCCAAGAGGGCTGGTGAGTGACACACAGTCAGGAAAGGACTGGGGAGGCATGCCTGAGAGGACTGGGAGATTGCAGTCTGGGATGGATGCAGAGCCAGTGGAGTGGACTGTGGTGGCACGGGTAGTGGAGAGAGGCAGCTGCAGCCAGGAGGGCTGGCAGGGCCTGGAGAGGTGGTACTGGGCTCAGTAGCCATGTGGATAGCTAGCACTAGGATTTACGTTCATTTTTGCTACACCAAAGGGGCCCACGGCCTCTGCCTGCAAAGGGCATTCATTTTAGATCCGGCTGAGCCAGTGTCAGGTCTACAAATCAGTGCTACCTGGTCCGGCAAGTGCAAGCAAGTGATGTGCTAGAGGTGATAAGGAGAGAAGAGAGGAGGTGTATACACAGAGAGTGTATATAGGTTGAGTCCAGTGTACATTGTGCTTCAATCACTTGGGCCTCCCACATTCCCTTACTCCATCCAAGTTTAATCCCCTCAATAGAAATACAAAAACAAAGTGCATGGACTGTTTTCTGTCTCAGAGTGACTGAAAAGCGTGTGCCTGGCTGGGCAGGGTGACAGATGGACTACAATTACCAGCAGCCCCTACGGGGGTACTGCTACAGTAGCATGGCCTACTACAGTGGTTCTCAGCATACCCAGGAGCCATAGGAGCCCATACATTATGGATAATAACATTATGCCAACCTGGAACAATGTAAGTTGCCAAAAAAAATAATTCCTGAAGTTCCTCAATGTTGATTTGTAGCCACCCCAATAAAGGTATAAGCAGGGTGCCCAACTATTGTGAATTGTTGTTACCAGTGATTTCTAAGACTTTGAATTTGAGGAGCTTCTGCTGCTGACAGCCCATTCACAGCAGCTGGGGAATGTCTGAGGCCACTGAGTGCAGAAGTAAGAAAAGTGCAGACACTGACACACCTTCATCTTCTATCCACAGCAACCTTACATTTTGTGGGTAGTGACCAGTGTTGTTTTTTGGAATCCCTCCTCTGACTAGTGACTGACCACCCTACAGCTAGATAGTTCAACAGGAACTCATCAACATGGGGACAAGGTGCTTTGGGATGGGGGGTGCAGGGCCCCCCATGTTGAGGGTATGTGCCCTGGTATGGTCCAGGAGGGGGGTGCTCGCTCCCCCCCCCCCATTCCTGACCTGCCGGGCTGCGTGTTTGGATAAGGGTCTGGTATGGATTCTGGGGGAAACCCTTAAAATCCATACCAGACTGAAGGGTCTGGTACCCCTTGGGAGGGAGACCTCACTCAATTTATTTTTTAATTTTTTGCAGGGGTTCTCCTTCAAGATCCTCAGCACACAAGTCGCACCGCAAGTCGGATCATCATAAACCGACTTCTGGTGAGACTTCTATTCAAATCGATGGGCTCCCATAGGGAACCATTGATTTTGAATAGAGACAGAGAAACACGGCTTAAATCTAGCATGGAAAAACGCGCATTGATGCCAATGCAAAACGCTGTTAAATTTGCATTTTTAACGTGGCTTTTTTCTTGGCGTCGGTACTAGCTTAACAGCTCGTTTTTCATAATGCCACATTGGAATCTTAGAAACCAACAAGTAGGCTTTTACTCTAAATATATATGGAGAGCAAAAGCCAGTGTGTATAGGGGATCAAACCACCTCCCCTTCATAAGGTCTACAATATAATGAAATCAAATAAAACGTACAGGTTAAAGTGGTTCTAAAGGCAGAAGGTTCTTTTTTTACCCTAATGCATTCTCTACACTAAAGGGTAGCTCCACTTTTGTGGGGAAAAAATAGAAAATAATTAAAAAATAGTATAGCGTATACAATTGCGACACAAGTGATATTGTAATTGAATGTTATTAAAAATTACCTTTCCTTTTCAATCTGCAGCCGCTGTAACTTTCTGAAAATGCAATGCAATATGGCTACCTGGAGTTTTTCTGTACACAGAATGTGTACTGAACACCCCCATGGAACTCCATTTCCAGCTTGTGTGATTGGCTCACCAATTTCCCCAGAATTCTGCCTAAACTACAAGACTGATTTCAGGGATCCCCTGGAACAAAAATGGCATTTTGGTGAGATACTCCCAATAGGTACACGTCTAAAGGAATGCAGGCCCAGCAGCTTCACTCATTAGTGCCCTGCAGCTGCCACAGCTGATTGATAATTATGAAACCACTCCAATTAGACTCATTTAGCAGAGAGGAACAAACAGTGATTTCTTCAGAATAACAAAAGGTAGGAATCTGCTACAAAGGGAATGTTTTTTGTCCTCAATAAAAGTGGAGTTACGCTAAAAAACATTCTGTGTGCTGCTGTGTGTCCCCCCCCCCCATTTACTTACCCGAGGCAGAAGTCAATCCAGCATTGTGCATGACAGCAGCATCGCTGCACTCTCTCTCTCTCCACACTGGCATAGACACAGCAGTGGGAGCCATTGGCTGCTGCTGCTGTCAATCACAGCTAGTGAGGAGGGATCAGGGGACGGGGCCGAGCCAAACTCTGTGTGTCAACAGATCATGCCTGTGTAGCGCCCCCATAGTGTAGGGGCTTTTACTTTGTAGATTTTTGGCAGGAGAGGAAAAATCTAGTCAGGCCTGACTGTAAGTGCAGGCCTGAATGTTTTGATCTGGGCTGGGGAGTGGCTCAGGGGAGGGGCTGGAGATGGAGGGAAGGGACACTTCTTGGAGATTTCCTCTCCTTGAGTTGGGAAAGCTCTAGAAGGGGGATGGATGAGAAGGTGTCACTTCCTGATGTATGACAAGGAGCCCTGACCAATCCACTGCCTGGATTGGCAGGGGGCAGGCTTCCTTAAATACAGCAAGCTGCCAGCAGGTGTCAGGACAGTTCAGGTGGAAGAGATAAGGATGTAGCTGTAGCTGTGGATCAGGCCACGCCCAGGAGGGGATCCCCCAGTCTGGGGGTGGTGAACCTGAGGCCTGGGGCTTGGGTGCAGCCGGGAGCAGGAGTCGGCTCCTGGAGTGGCACAGGAGAAGCAGGAGAGCAGCTGAGTTCTTCATGGAATGAGAGTCTTTAAAGGATCCACCAAATAGTCGGTGAGTGGCGGAGTTGGATGAGAAGGCTGAGACAATCTGGGAGGAGAGCAAGCAGTCTGTAGAAGTCAGTAGGAGCCAACCAAGGGGAAGGTGAGCCATTAGACCACAGGATGGATGGGCTGGGAGTAGTAGTTCATCCAAGGCCCAGCTGGCACCAACGTGCTTAGCTACACAACAGAGAGTACACGGTTTCAGGGAAGGAAACCTGTGATTCTTACCCACAAAGGGTGGTTCTGAGGCCTTGCCCACGGCTGCAGAAGGCCTCACCATGTGCAAGCTGTGGTGAAGAGGAGGTGTCATGGAGGTCTGATAAATTTCCTTTCGGACCAGGGAACAAGTGTAACGGTCAGCAAGTAGTGTGTTGGAGAGAGTAAAGGAGAAGAGTGTTGGTCAGCAGGTGGTGTGCTGGAGGAGAAGAAGTGTATATACTGGAGGTGTATATAGTAGGTCCCATGTTCAATTACTGGGCATCCCACAGTCATCCCTAATCCCTATCCAAGTTAAAACCCCTAAATAAAACTACAAAACAAAGTACCGGCCTGTTCAGTGACTCCGGGTGTGTAGAATCATGTGATTGAGTGATTGAGGGCAGCGGGAAGATGGACCACAACTATCAGCCATTCTTGAGGGAGCACATGGCTACACCTGCATGACTGCTCCCATAGCAAGCAGCTTAGGGGGGGGGGGACTCAGCATGGTGGAGGATCCAAGAGCACCAATGAGGGACGCGAGAAGAGGAGTATCAGGGCTGCTCTGTGCAAAACTATTACACAGAGCAGATACGTATAAATGTTTATTTGAAAAAAGAAAGTTTCCCCTTTACAATCACTTTAAGACAGTTCCAGTATGAATTAATAATAGCCAGTCTATATGCATTGGGCAGAAGGGCAGCTTCAAGCCGCCTCAGTGCAGTGTACCAACAGTTTTTATGTGGGTTAGCCACGTTTTGCCATATACTTCTATTGCATCGGATGGTTATGGTATGTTTTCTAAAAGCACACCAAAAGTCCTGCATGCAGTCTATCCGAGCCAGTGAGGAAAGCAAGAAAGCAGCGATGCACAGGACTTTTGGTGTGCTTTCAGAAAACACAACAAAACTGCCCAATTGAATAGAATTCTAAGGCAAAGCGCAGCTAACCCGCATGAAAACCACACTGCACCTGCACTGTAGGGAAGCCACAAAGGAGCAGTGTGAAAGGGCCTTAGATTCCACTGTGACACGTAGATTCTCAGGTTTTTATGTCAATAGTTCTATATTGAGGTATACCAAATACAATACATCATCAACAGTAGAGAGGTCTGAAAGGTTGCAGACATGTAGTTCAAAGAGAAGTACAATATTCTAGAAAACAAAATTAGTCTAAGACCTCTGAACCATTGAAGGGGGAGGAGGGAAAGGTCAGGGGAGGGCTGGGCCAGGGGGCAGGGTGGCAATTGCCCCCCAGGCCACCCTAACTTACATTCAAAATGGCCGACGGCCGCTGCCCACTCACACTTATTTCTTCTTGTGGAGGAAGGAAGCAGGGGCCAGGGGCGCAGCCACCAACTAACTGCAGGCAAAGGGGGGGGGGGGGCACTCAGGGCCGGCTATGCTGATGGGCACTGGCGAGCCTGCATGATGGGCACTGAACAGATTGCATTTGATAGACACTGTTGAGGCTGCATTGATGGGCACTGGTGCGGCTGCATTGATGGGCACTGATGAGGCTAAGCTGATAGGCACTGATGAGGCTGCATTGGTGAGCACTGATGAGCTGCATTGATGCATTATTTTTGTTAAACCTCCTTTGTTGCTATTAACATTAAATTATGTTATCACATTGTATCATTTGTCTTGCTTCATAACATCAATATCAGTTCTAAAACCAGGTAGGCATGGATGGTGAGCTGATTCTGTGGTTCAATGGGCCACTTGACTGAACTTGCCCCCCAGGCCTAAGGCTGCCAGCCCTACCCTGGGAAAGCTGAAGGGGGGGTGAATGGGAAACATTATGTAACAGAGGATGATATCCACACGGGGACTGTACTACATCATATAATATTCAACATCAAATCATAATCACGCACTTGGGATTACATATCCAATATAGACGATTGTCTATATGACCAGATTTCACAAGGACGGTTAAGGATTCTCACAGTGTCACTAATGGAAGGAGGGGTCTACTGTATTCCAACAATTTGTAATGGAAAGTTTGGCCTCCATAAAGAGGTGTATAAGAACTACCCTAGCCTTCAGTGCAAATTTATCAATACCAAAGTGTTGTATTGCTTGGGAAGGGTCAGGGGTTATGGGATCCCCTAGAACAGGGATATGCAATTAGCGGACCTCCAGCTGTTGCAAAACTACAAGTCCCATCATGCCTCTGTCTCTGGATGTCATGTTTGTGGCTGTCAGAGTCTTGCTATGCCTCATGGGACTTGTAGTTCTGCAACAGCTGGAGGTCCGCCAATTGCATATCACTGCCCTAGAATCTCTGAAGCTATGGTCAAATTTTTGTTCCAAAACAATCTAAGAGACTTGTACAACCACAGGGTATGGTATAGGGAACCAATTTCTCCACAATATCTCCAGCAATCGGCTTTCTGATTTGGATAGCTTGTAGGGGGTAAGGTACCCCCCATAGGCCATCTTTTAAAACATTTTCCAATGCTGAGTACAGTGAGAAGAGGAGTAGGATAGTGAGAAGGCCTTTTCCAGCTAGCTTCCAGAAAGGAAGATCCTCCTCCCACTTGTACATGGTGGTGGTTTTAGTAAAAAGAGATTCTCAGGTTTTTATTGCTGTCTGTGTCCCTGTAAGAGACATCCATCCTCTCTACAAGTCTGGTTTTCCATTTTACCAAGAGTGAAAGTAAACGAAAATCCCAAATTGTGGGTTGTCCCCAGCACAGGAATATAGAGGGGGAATCTTTCAGTGGGGACACTAGTTCTGATGACAACCTAGGATTACCTCAGTTTGGAGGGATTTCTTCTCACTTCCTGTTTTGGCTTTGAGACAGTGAAGGGGAATCTCTGCAATGAAAAAACAGATGTAAAAAGAAAAATAACCGGGGTAATATGTTCCCTTATGCTATCCAAAATGAAAAAAACAAGTTTTGCCATTGGTTCTACTTTGATTCTCCAGAATATGATATCCTGGACATTCCTTTTCATTGTTTAACCCCTCCAGATCCGCGCTATAGCCGAAGTACGGCTCCAGCGCGGATCTGAAATGCCGGGACGACGTCCATGGATGTCGTCCCCTGTGCACGCTCCCGGCGGCAGCAGTGGCGCGCGGGCGTGCCCGTGGGTCGGACGGACTCGATGTCCGCTCGAGACCCACGATCGCCTGACAGAGCTGCAGAACGGGGAACCGCCGTTGTAAACGCGGCGGTTCCCCATTCTGTGAAGGGGGACATAGCAGATCTACTGATCCCTGTCACTGGGATCAGTTAGATCTGTTATGTCCCGGCCAGCCCCGCCCCCCCCCACAGTTAGAACACACCCAGGGTACATTTGTTAACCCCTTCACTGCCCCCTGCAGGTTAACCCCTTCAATGTCAATGACATTTACACAGTAATCAGTGGATATTTAAATTTCTGATCGCTGTATAAATGTCATTGGTACCAAAAATGTGTAAAAAATGTCCGACATTTCTGCTGCAATATCGCAGTCTCGATAAAAATCGCAGATCGCCGCCATTACTAGTAAAAAAAAAAAAAAATAATAAAAACGCCATAAATCAATTCCCATAGTTTGTAGATACGATAACTTTTGCGCAAACCAATCAATATACGCCGATTGCGATTTTTTTTTTTATACCAAAAATATGTAGAAGAATATATATCGGCCAAAACTGATAAATAATTTTTTTTAATGGATTTGTACTTTAGCAAAAAGTAAAAAATATTGTTCTTTTTTGCAAAATTGTCGCTCATTTTTTGTTTATAGCGGCGATCAGAAATGACGCAGAGGTGATCAAATACCACCAAAAGAAAGTTCTATTTGTGGGGAAAAAAGACACAAATTTTATTTGGGTACAACGTCGCACGACCGCGCAATTGTCATTCAAAATGCAACAGCGCTAAAAGCCAAAAATTGGTCTGGGCAGGAGAGGGGTTTAAGTGCCCAGTAAGGAAGTGGTTAAAGCAAAAGGTGTTATCCGGAATTCCCTTTAAAGAGGAAGTAAACCCATATGGGGTTTACTTCCTCTATGTCCACCTGTAAAGTAGAAACATAATGGGCTACTATGCACCGCATAGTAGCCCATTATGTGCCACTTACCTGCAAACGAAGCCTGCGGCATCCAGCAATGTCCCCTCTGCTGGCGGCGTCCATCTTCTACCCCTCTTCCTTCCGGGGCCGCGACTCTGGCGCTGTGACTGGCCAGAGTCACGTGACGTCACTCCCCCTGTAAAGTAGAAACATAATGGGCTACTATGCATCGCATAGTAGCCCATTAAGTGCCCCTTACCTGCAAACGAAGCCTGCACCGTCCAGCGATGTCCCCTCTGCTGGCGGCGTCCATCTTCTACCCCTCTTCCTTCCGGGAGCCGCCAGTCACAGCACAGTCGCAGTGGAGGAACGGCACACAGGCCGTTCCTGCACTGTGCATGTGCTGACATGACGTCGGCACAGCTTAAACACTGCATATCTCCTGAACTGTGCAGGTTTGGGAGATATGCAGTGCACCTACAGGTAAGCCTTACCATAGGCTTACCTGTAGGTTAAAGTGGTTGTCACAAGTTGACAACCACTTTAAATGAACTACAATTTCTGGTGTTCCATACAGAGCCGCTTACACACCATTTTGATTTAATTAGATACACATAAGGAGATCCGTGCGGTGTATGTACACACAGGGGGCTCTGATCAATTTACATGATTCAACCCAACTATGCAATTAATTTTCACAGACCTTCTTACCCCAGAGGCTGAAAGTGAATACAGAGAGAGATCACAAGATAAAACTATGACAAGTTTTCTGTGTACCCTCTTTAGGAAACTCTCTGTGGAGATTTCAACCTATTTATTATGACTTTATAATTACAGTATCCACGGTGACAACCGCTAGAGTGATTTTATTTTTTTTTACAAACCCTTTCCCTGTACACCATGCATTTCACTTTGCTTTAATTAAAGGCCTTGATGCTAGCCAAATCCCTGGAGTCATTAAGCAAGCTCAGGCTTAAGGGATAACAAGGCCAGAGGTGACAAACTGCCATTTTGCCCCTGTGGAGGGATACAAAGCAGACTGTTATGAGCCAGGGCAGTAAGGATTAACCCTCAGGAGCTAATTATGACAATCTGAATTTAGCTACTCTATCTTTTTCTTTGGTGCTGGATAATGATGTGACAACTCTACGTATAGTCAGCAAGGAAATTTCAATATGCATATAGGAAATGTTGTCCAAGGCAAGCGAAAAGTGAAGGGAAGACAGCAATTTAAAAAGAGTAGTCTTAACAGGTGCTTCATCTGACAATGACATGATCAAAGGGATCAAATAGCTCAAGTGACACACGATAGGGACATTTCTTTTTAAAAATGTAAAACTGCGATGAAGGTGGTTTTGAAAGGAAATCACCATTCTTTTCAAAGCCCACTCTAGGCTCCCCTTTCCGCCTTTAACCACTTCGCATCCGAGCCATTTCTGGCACTCCTCTCCTACATGTATAAATCATCATTTTTTTGCTAGAAAATTACTCAGAACCCCCAAACATTATATATATATGTTTTTTTAGCAAAGATTCTAGGGAATAAAATGGAGGTTGTTGCAACTTTTTATGTCATGCGGTATTTGCGCAGCGATTTTTCGAACGCTTTTTTTTTCGGAAAAAAAACAGTTTCATGAATTAAAAAAAAACAAAACAGTAAAGTTATCCCAATTTTTTTTCATAATGTGAAAGATGATGTTATGCCGAGTAAATAGATACCCAACATGTCACATTTTAAAATTGCGCAAACTCGTGGAATGGCGCCGAACTTTGGTACTTAAAAATCTCCATAGGCGCTGCTTCAAAAATTTTTACAGGTTAGGTTTTTTGAGTTATAGAGGAGGTCTTGGACTAGAATTATTGCTCTCACTCTAACGCACGCGGCGATACCTCACATGTGTGGTTTGGACGCCGTTTACATATGTGGGCGCGACTTGCGTATGCGTTCGCTTTTGTGCGCGAGCTCGCGGGGACGGGACGCTTTAAATTTTTTTTTTTTTAAATTTCTTATTTTACTTTTATTTTTTTTATTTTGACACTTTCACTTTATTTTTATTTTTTTGATCACTTTTATTCCTATTACAAGGAATGTAAACATCCCTTGTAATAGGAAAAGTGAGTGACAGGTCCTCTTTATGGACAGATGCAGGGTCTATAAGACCCTACATCTATCCTACAGGCTGGAAAGGCTGAGATCAGAAAAAAAAACTGACGATTTCAGCCTTTCCTTCCCCTTTAACGGCTGTTGTTTACTTCGGAGACCCGGAAGTGACGTCACGACGTGCGCCCGGGCCTCCGAGAGCCATAGAGATGACCGAGGGACATCTGTCCCTCGGAAATCTCTGGCACCAGCATCCGGCGGCAGGCGATTCCTTCTCCCGGTCACCGATCGCTCAGGTGAGTCGGGAGAAGCACCAGAGGGCGGCGGGAGGGGGGGGACGTCCCCTCCCGCCGCCTGTAAGAACGATCAAGCGGCTGACCTGCCGCTATGATCGTTCTTACGGTGATGGGAATCGCCTGCTCTAAAAAATGATACCTCAATGATGCCTGCAGGTGCCGGCATCATTGAGATATCACCACTGAAACCCCAGGACGTCAATAGACGTCCTGCGGGCGGGAAGTGGTTAAGTTCCTGCATATGTATTATACACTTTTTATATTTTATATTTCCAAATGTCTTCAAAGTAGTCATGCGATGTGCAGGGTCCTATTCATCTTTTCACCTGCTTCGTCAAGGATGAAAGAGTTAGAGTGCTGACATCAGCATTTTGCATCAATACATTGTAAGGGCAGGGCACCATTGTTGTGTCCCCTTAGGAAGTGGGTCTATGACAACCTGCAGTCACAGTATGTCCTGGTTGTAATACTCACCACCTCTTTAGGCCCCATACACACGGACGTTTTTTACCGCCGCGTTTTTCAGTGTTTTTTGCAGCTATCCATGTTATTCAAAGGCCCCATAAAAACGCTGATGTTCTTGAGCTGTAGATAGCGTCAGCATTCGTGAGCTGAAAGCAGAACCCATGGCCAGCGTGTTCTGAAGCTGCAGCGTTAGAGCGTTTTTTTACGTTGAGCCGGCAAAATTCTCACTTATGTGCATTAACGCCGTAGCGATGTTAACCAGCGTTTTTAGCGCCGGTGTGTTCAGGTTAAAAAATAGCAGAAGAATGTTTTTTTTTTTTTTTAAAACACGACGTAGTGCTGACGCTCACTAACCCACATTAACGGCGATGCAAAATGCAGAAGAAATCGTGTTTTTGACGCCAATTTTTTCCTGACGTTGGCCCCGACATTACAGCTTATTTTTTTAATATGCCCGTGTGTATGGGGCCTGAGTGCTGACCCCTGCAATACCTCTTTCCTGCTGTTGAATCTCCCAGGTTTTCTGGGATGAATGTGTAGGTAGGTTGCCTATTGTGTTTATTTTAGCTAGGCTTGTGTGGCTGCCCAGGCTAGGGGGAAGGGGCTAATACCACTTTTCATTGTCTGCTTACATTCACAGTCATTTTTGGGGTCTGGTCTCTTGTCCTGTGATATACTGTATAAAAGGAAGAGGTTTGGGTCCCAAGAGAGCATGTGGTAGTGGGCTAAGAACAGGAACCTTGCAGGACTTGCTAAGACTTCATCTACGGGGCACCGGCCTCTTGGAATACACCCAAGCCATGGACTTCTCCCCTTGAGTCATGCCAGTTAAGGACTTCACCCATAAAGACTTTACCTGTGCAGGAACACTGGGGCAACCCCTATTTAGAGTTAGTTAGGGAAAGGACATTTTCCATGTTATGTATGCCATGCTGAACTTTCAGGAAAAGTTGTTTAACCACATATAGCCTTGTTTGAAGCTTCTCAAGGGGTGTATGTGAGGTCCTGGTGCTCATTAAGGGGTCTAAATCTACAACAGAACACTAGGGGTTCTTGTAACATATCAACAACAAAAGGGTAAACTGCAACCAGTCATTAGCGTTGTACCTGGTTAGGTGAGCGTTACGTCTCCCTCCCTAGCAGTCCATCTCCGTCGGTCTCTGGGAGAAGATTAGCATTACGGAGATCTATGGCCTGATCACTAAGTAAGGAGAGGCAAGAGTTAAGTTGAACACATATGAGGTCCAGGCTATGTGTTTGACGGGACCCCATTCTGTTACTGGGAGTGAGGTAACAGGTACGCTGACTGGTGGAGTGGCCTTAGACGCTACATGTCCCTCCTAATGCAACACAAGCATCTGTTCAAGAGTGTAAGACAAGGGACAATGTCTTCTGGACGAACTCTGCATACAACACTACACACAAGTGGTAGGGGACTGCCTTAATGTTTGAATTTCACATAACTGTGGCCCTCGCCTGGTCCCGGGCATTGGTGAGCATGCCTTTGGGCAAGGCGTAACCCCTGTGTTAGTATGAGTGACCCTGTTCATCTCCTGGTGTAGCCAAAACAACCCACCCCGGGACAGGCCTCCTATGTGATGCCCAATGATTTAATGGGAAACATATGGAGGAGGTGTCATTTACCTTCTGCAACACACACCCTACTCTTACACTTGCATCCCAGAAGACTGAGGATATTTTCAGGTCCCACCTAATGGTATCTCAGTACATCCTGATGAAGTTTGATCAAAACATGTTGACCTTACCAAGATGTGACCCCCTGGCATGTAGCATCTCCCTCCCATCTGGAATCACAGGCAAGTCTGGGCAGATTTCAATATGTCTTAACAATAGGAATTACAGTGGAGTTTGCGACGTGTGTGTGCATTCACACAAGACAAGACAATTTTGTGCATGCTCAAAGGCAATTAATGCAGGATTGTGAGTATTTTTGCTAAATCCATTGGGAGGGGGGAGATAAGTCGGGATCTATTTGATGTCTAAATCATTTTGGATAAGATTTGTGTTTTGTGTTTTGTCAAGATCAACAATTCTTCTGTATGCATTTATGGGTTCTACATACATATTTTTTATGTTTATACATGTAAGTGTGGCTACTTGAGTGATGTCACTCACCCAATCATCCTTACTAGCCACATCATTTTGCAGGAGAATCCCTGCATGAAGTTTAAAAACTTCTACAAGCACAGGTGTCCCACCTCCTCTCCGACAAGGACTTCAAGCAAGTGGGGGCCCCTTACTGGACCCTCACATATTGCACCAACTCTCCTCAGCCCCCTGGCCCTGGGGTTACCCTTGCTGGATTCTGCAGTTCATGTACACTGCCTGGGAATAGTAGGGTTGGGTTTATTTCCAATTACAGTAAACCCTTACATACACCCAGTGAAGCTACTAGCCTCAGGTGATACACAGAGATGAAGCACATCCTCCTACATATGCTGTACCTGTTTATCTGCAGCCATCTGTCCTCTACATCAGTTCAAAGTGCAGAAATGATACAGCTTGTCTGAGTTTTCAGAAATCATGGAGTGGGGAGCTGAATTATACTCTGAAAATCTCAACGAGAGCTGATTGGAGGAAAGGGACACACCATCTTCACACAAAACACAGGAACAGAGCTGAGGCTGTCAATCGCAGGCTGTGTCCTGAACTTCTCTCTCCTGTCGCTCTTTTACTTCTTGTCGTCAGGAAAACTTGTCAGAAGTGACTCATGCAGATAGAAAAGGAGTGAGGCAGTAGACAGAAATGTGGGGGGAGGGGGTTAATAAAACTGGTGATCGTGTTCATAGTAACCAATCAGCTTCTAGTTTTTTTTTTTTTTTGTCATGCTTAATTGAACGAGTTGAAGTTAGAGACTGGGTTCACACCTATGCGAATTGGATGCGGTTTAACCGCATCCAATTCGCATAGCAGGAGATTGTGACCGGATCTCTATGGAGCCGATTCACACATCTTTGCAACAGGTCAGGTACGATTTGCATGCTGTGCGTCTTTTGATCCGTTTCAGGTCCGTATGCAGCCCAAAATTTGGGCTGAAATCAGACCTGAAACTGTGAACCTGCATGCCCCTGCTGGGAGCCGCTGCGGGTTCCAGTGTGAACCCAGCCAGAAACTGATTGGTTACTATGCACAGCTGCACCAGATTCTGTGTGCACCAGTTTTAGTAAATCTCCGCCTTAGTGCTCTGGAATGAGACCATTGCACTCTGTAAAGGGATATGCTTTGTTCATATTTCATGTCAGTGGTGTACAAACATTTTAAATTAGGTGGAGGCCTTGTAAGCTGGGAGACCATCAATTTGCTGGCATTTGGACATGTATTAGCTTTTGCCTTACACAAAGCTACCACTTTCTTATTCCCAGAATCGTTAAATGTATAGTCCATGTTTCGCTTTTATGCGATTTCAATTTGTATAACAGTCTGTGATCTACTTCTAGATTATTATGAAATCCCCTGCACTTTCTTAAGCAGCATCAATCACTGCCTAATATATACTCTCAGACACACCTGCCCTGCCATGTTCTCATTCTGAATCTGAACCTATTTAGGGGCCTCCATTGGAGTCCGCCTGCTCAACTGGGAATCTGTCTGTTGATCCCCACTAAGCAGGCAGATGGCTGATCCGTGTCTGCTCTGCTTATGCAGAGCGGACATAGACACAGCCCACTCTCCTCTCTGTAAATGGACTGCCTGTGCATTTACATGTGACTGCCATCTGATCTGTTCCCCATCCATCTGTTTTTAGTGGATAAGATTGTATGTTGGCAGGTGTCAACAGACACATGTTCATTGACACCTGCCGCTCCATAGAGGAAACTGAAAGCGGAGTTCCACCCAAAAGTGGAACTTCTGCTTTGAGGGAAGGTGACCCCGTGACATGCCACAATTGGCATGTCATTTTTTTGGGGGGGGGACCGGGGCCCTGTTTTCACAGGGTCCCAGGTCCACTTCCTCTCCTGGAGCCGCGGCTCCAGAAGGAAGTTCACCTTCCCCCCTCCCCCCTCCCTCTCGGCAATCTTCTGGGACTTATCACAGGTCCCAGAAGATACGCCGGCCATTCACAAGCCACAGCGCGACTCGCGCATGCACAGTGCATGCCCGGCTTTGAAGCCAAAGCCGGGTGCCAACACTTGTGATGCTGGCACCGCCGAGGGGAGGGGGAGAAGAGCAAGCCCTTGGGCCACCACCACATTGTTGGACCATGGGACAGGTGAATGTCTACTTTTTGTAGCTGCTGACTTGTAACTGGGTGGAACTCCGCTTGAAGAATCCGATCGGGCCGGCCTAAAAATCTTACAGGCAGACCTGCTTGGCCCGCTCATGTGAAAGAACCCTAGAGCATCAGAAAAAACATAACCCTAGACTGTTTAATTAGCCTGGAGAGTGATTGAACTGTGTGTTGTGCTGCGAGTAAACTATTGGAAAAAGGATCCAGGCACACTACATAGCATTCCTACTGGGGTAGCACTACATGTCATTGGCAAATTACCCCTTTACGTTGGTGGTCATTATACACTGTGCACATTTATTAGGCAAGTGAGTATTTTGACTAAATCTTAATTTTTATGCATATTGTCCAACTCCAAGCATATCAAGTGATGTGTATTTGTATAATGAGGGAAGGTGTGGCCCAGGGAGATCAACACCCTATATTAAGGTGTGCATAATTATTAGGCGGCTTATTTTCCTCAGGCAAAATGGGCCAAAGAAGTGATTTAACTGACTATGAAAAGTCAAAAATTGTAAAAAGTCTTTCAGAGGGATGCAGCACTCTTGAAATTTCTAAAATATTGGGGCGTGATCACAGAACCATCAAATGTTTTGTTGCAAATAGTCAACAGGGTTGCAAGAAACATGTTAAGGAAAAAAAGACACAAATTAACTGCTAAAGGTCTGAGATGTCTAGCTGTAAAGCAACCAGGAACACATTATCCTCCAGTTCTGCCATATTCCAGAACTGCAACCTACCTGGAGTGCTCAGAAGAACAAGGTGTTCAGAGACATGGCCAGGGTAATGGTGGCTGAAACCTGACCACCACTGAACAAGACACATAAGTTGAAAAGTCAAGACTGGGCCAAAAAATATCTGAAGACAGATTTTTCAAAGGTTTTATGGACTGATGAGATGGGAGTGACTCTTGACGGACTAGATGGATGGGTCTGTGGCTGAATCAGTAACGGGCACAGAGCTCCACTTCCACTCAGATAATATATAAATACAGGTTACGCTATTTAAATTAATATACCAAAATAATTATAAAGTGCTATAAGTGCAAATGAATCCACAATTAAGTGCAATGCTTCTAACATATAGAACACAATATTAACATGCTGGTTAAAAAATGTGCAAATTCATGAGTCTGCGCAAAAAAAGCAGAAATGTGCAAAAAATCCATTCAAGCAAAAGTCTCTATACAGTTTGATAGAAGAGTTCAAAGATGGCAGGAATTCCTTCACCAAGTGCTTGGAAAAGGGAATAAACTTCAGTGACACCCTCATGCTCTAGATCTGAGAACTCTTACTGGAGCTTTATGACCTCATTCAAAAAGGCAAGCAGATAGCCTCTGCGGGCATAATTCACAACCGGGATAGCCGTGCATCCATCAGCAGTTACAAACAGTATTCAACTCCACACCATCACATATAGCAAATCGTCAGATGATATTGAACCATGTATGGAAGAGAACGATACCCAATAGTGTGATACCACTTATTTTATTAATATATACAGAAAGCCAAATGACTACTTACATTTTCGTAGTTAAAATCAAGCATTTAGGGTAAAAGAAACAGATTGTCGGTAATAGAATAAAAGCACCCGTGCTTCCGGGATCAAGTGGGACGCGATGATGTCAATGCGTGTCTCCGCCCGACATGTTTCGTCACAACTGACATCTTCCTGGGGCACCTACAGAAAACCAAGCCTCGTTTCTGCATGACAAACCAAGCCTCGTGTTCACAAAGCGGCCGTCTTAGTGTTTCCGGGATCTCACTGCTCCATATGTCCAAAAGTGATTGAACAAAAGGCTTTGAAAAACATGAAGAGGAACTCCCCACCACAATAATCAAAGATTATATATATATATATATATATATATATATATATATATATATATATATATATATAGTAAAATATACTGCACGTATTCCCTTAGGATAGGATGACTGAAAACGGAGATCCTGTGACCACTTAAAAGATAGTCACAGAGAAAAAAACAATCATTTAAAACATCATATATATGGAAAAAACATACAGAAAAAAAATAAAAAAGGTAAAAAATTAAGTTGTAAAATCACTCCATGTCGCATATTATATATTGGGATTATTATATGTTATATGTTGGGATTATTTTACATTTTTACATTTAGAATATTGTCTTATTCTTATTCTTTTTATTTTTTTGTTTTGTGAATTTCAGGCTGCAAATGTTTTTGGGGACCATTTTGCATTTTTGCATCTATA
>BLSH010288602.1:83755-118860 GCA_018402905.1 Glandirana rugosa
CCTCTCTAATAGTAAGATTTTGGAAGATGATAGTAGATGGTTTTAGAACGATAAACTCTCCCTCAGAGCACCAACAGGAACCTGTGCCTAATGCAGTAGTAGAAGGTTTTAGAATGATAATCTCTCCCTCAGAGCACCATCTACTACTGCATTAGGGAGAGGTTCCTGTTAGTGCTCTGAGGGAGAGATTATCATTCTAAAACCTTCTACTACTGCATTAGGCACAGGTTCCTGTTGGTGCTCTGAGGGAGAGTTTATCGTTCTAAAACCATCTACTAGTGCATTAGGGAGAGGTTCCTGTTGGTGCTCTGAGGGAGAGTTTATCGTTTTAAAACCATCTACTACTGCATTAGGGAGAGGTTCCTGTTGGTGCTCTGAGGGAGAGATTATCATTCTAAAACCATCTACTACTGCATTAGGGACAGGTTCCTGTTGGTGCTCTGAGGGAGAGCTTATCGTCCTAAATCAACTACTACTGCATTAGGGAGAAGTTCCTGTTGGTGCTCTGAGGTAGAGTTTGTCGTTATAAAATCATCTACTACTGCATTAGGGAGAGGTTCCTGTCGGTGCTGTGAGGGGGAGATTATTGTTGTAAAATCATCTCATACTGCAGTAGGGACAGGTTCCTGTCAGTGCTGTGAAAGACAGATTATCGTTCTAAAATCATCTCATACTGGTGGAGGAAGAGGTTCCTGCTTCTGGTGTGAGTGGTGGAGAGGTTCCTGCTGCTGGTGTGAGCGGTGCATTTCTTGCACAAAAATAAAAAGTGCATCTACAATTTTCTTTAAAAAAAAAAAAGAATAATAATTTATTATTCTTTTTTTTTAGTATTAATAAATAGTGCTACATAGTACATTTGTGTCCAGAATGAGGAGAGCATCAAATAAGTGACGTGGTCGTGGTGCTGCTGGTGCTGGTCGTGTTGCTGAAGCTCCTGTTGCAAGAAGAGGACGTGGTCAATCTGTGTCAGCTACACGCACAAGTGAAACACCTTCCTCAGGTAGCCGACAGAACCTTCAACGTTATATGGTAGGCTCGAATGGCGCTCAATGAATGGTGAGGCCAGAACAAGTACAGGCGATAGTAGATTGGGTGGCTGACAATGCCTCCAGTTCCTTCACATTGTCTCCCACCCGGTCCCTTGATGAAAGCTCAGAGTTGGCACCTGAACCCCATGGTCATCTGTCTTTCACCTCAGCCCCTTGTAAATCAGCCAAGCAGTCTGAGCCCCAAGTCATGCAGCAGTCATGCAGCAGTTATGCTTTTTGATGACTCTGCTAGTGTGCTTTCCGTGGGTCATCCACATAGCCCTGCCGCAGAAGTGGAAGACATTGAGTGCACCGATGCCCAACAACTTCTGTTGCAGGATGAGGACATGGAAACACCACCGCAGCACGTGTCTGATGATGACGAAACACAGGTGCCAACTGCTGCGCTTTCCTCAGTGTGCAGACTGACAAGGAGGGCAGTGGTGAAGGGTGGGTGGAAGATGATGTGGAGGATAATGAGGTCCTAGACCCCACATGGAATGAAGGTCATGCGAGTGACCTGTGCAGTTTGGAGGAAGAGGTGGTGGTCGCAGAGAAGCACCAGCACAGCAAAAGAGGAAGTAGGTTGCAAAAGCGGAGCGAGCGTCCCCTAGACAGTATGCCTGCTACTACTCACTGCATCCAGGGACCTAGCACACCAAAGGCAGCTCAAAGGCACCATTGATATGTGGACCAGTAAGCACGGGCAGGGACGCCATATCTCTCTAACTTCACACTGGGCAAATGTAGTGGCGGATGGGCCTGAGGCGGCTAGCCCTTTGGCGCATGACCTTCCGCCACCGAGGATTGCAGGGCATTTCTCTTTGCCTCCTGTTGCCTCCTCCTACTGCGCTTCCTCCTCCTCCTCCTCTACCACCTCCTCATCCGCTCAGTGTAACACCTTCACCACCAACTTCAGCACATCCAGGGGGAAATGACAGCAGGCTTTTTTAAAACTGATATGTTTGGGGGATAAACCCCACACTGCGCAGGAGCTGTGGACGGGCATTGAACAACAGACCGATGAGTGGTTGTTGTCACTGAGCCTCAAGCCCGGCCTGGTGGTGTGCGATAATGGGTGAAATTCTCGTAGCAGCTCTGGGCCTAGCCGGTTTGAGGCACATCCCTTGCCTGGCGCATGTGCTGAATTTGGTGGTGCATACATTTCTAAAAAACTACCTGGATATGTCAGAGCTGCTGCAGAAAGTGTGGGCAGTCTGTGCGCGCTTTCGGCATTCTCACCCTGCTGCTGCTCGCCTGTCTGCGCTGCAGCGGAACTTCGGCCTTCCTGCTCACCGCCTCCTATGCGACGTGCCCACAATGTGGAACTCCACCTTGCACATGCTGGAGAGACTGTGCGAGCAGCAGCAGGCAATAATGGAGTTTCAGCTGCAGCACGCACAGGTCAGACGCTCTGCGGAACAGCACCACTTCACCACCAAGGAGTGGGCCGCCATGCGAGACCTGTGTACCATATTGCGGTGTTTCGATTACTCCACCAACATGTCCAGTGCCGATGATGCTGTTCTCAGCGTTACTATCCCACTTCTATGTCTCCTTGAAAAAACACTTTGGGTGATGATGGAAGAGGATGTGGCGCAGGAGGAAGAGGAGGAGGAAGGGGTTCATTTCCGCGGTTATCAGGCCACTAATTCACAAGTGGCTCGGAGGGTGGGCTCTTGCACCAGCATAGGCCAGGTAAAAAATTTTCAAGCCAGGGCACAGTTCTGGAGAATGAGGAGGACGAGGAAGATGATGATGATGAGGAGGAGAAACCGTGTTCACAGCAGGGTGACACCCAACACAGCTTGTGGGCATCAGTGGAGCGTGGTTGGGGGATGCGGAAGGACACAGATAATACCCCTCCCACAGAGGACAGCTTGTCTTTGCCTCTGGGCAGCCTGGCACACATAAGCGACTACATGCTGCAGTGCCTGCTCAATGACAGCCGAGTTGCCCCCATTTAAACTTGTGCTGATTACTGGGTGGACACCCTGCTGGATCCCCGGTACAAGGACAACGTGCCGTCCTTAATTCCTCACTGGAGCGTGATCGGAAGATGCACGACTACAAGTGCTCGCTGGTAGACGCGCTGCTGAGGGCATTCCCAAATGACACAGGGGGCTCTGTGGAAGCACAAGGCGAAGGCAGAGGAGGAGGAAGAGGTCGCCAATGCAGCTGTGGCACCGCCAGCATCCCAGAAGGCAGGGTTAGCATGGCCGCCATGTGGAAAAGCTTTGTCAGCAGCCCGCCACAACAAACAGCACCACCAGCTGATAGGCAACGTCTTAGCAGGAGGCAGCATTTCAGCAACATGGTGGAACAGTATGTGTGCACACACCTACATGTACTGACTGATGGGTCTGCCCCATTCAACTTCTCCAAATTGGGCACATGGCCTGAGCTTGCCCTTTATGCCTTGGAGGTGCTGGCCTGCCCTGCAGCCAGTGTATTGTCTGAACGTGTGTTTAGCACGGCAGGGGGCGTTATCACAGACAAGCGCAGCCGCCTGTCCACAGCCAACGTGGACAAGCTAACGTTTATTAAAAGGAACCAGGCATGGATCCCACATGACAATAGACATTTAGACCGGCCTCACACAGCCATTGGTATACTTGTTTTTTTTTAAATATGTCTCAATATTTTGGGGGCTACCCCAATTAGAAAAAAAAACAAACAAACAAATAACAGTGTTGGCTACCTCCTCCTCCACCACCGCCACTTCCACCTACACTGCCTCGGTCATGGCCTAGTCAACCTCTAGGCTCCTACTCCACATCCACCTCCTCCTCCCATTTTTATTTTTTGTTATGTGATTTTAAGTTATTTCCCTATCCACATTTGTTTGTAGGGCACTTGTCCTACTCTTACCCCCATTTTGCTTCTTTTTGCAGCCCTCTTTCCAGGACTTTTTTACAACCATTTTGTGCCCAAAAGTTCGGGTCACCATTGACATCAATGGGGTTCGGGGTCCAGGGTCAAGTTCGGGTCAAGTTCAGTACCGAACTAGAACTTTTCCGCGAAGTTCAGCCGAACCAGACGAACCCGAACATCCAGGTGTCCTCTCAACTCTAGTAATAGGTAGTCAAATTAGATTTGACATTGATGCCCCTAGAACGCCTGATGTTGGGCTTCTGTATGTGGCCAGGCAGTGTAAAAGTGTCACACAGTGGTATTGCCATACTCAGGACGAGTAGCAGAATATATTTTAGGGTGAAATTTTTGCTAGGTACATGCTGTGTGTTAGAAATATTGTATAAATGAACAACCTTGTGTAAAAAAAATGTGTTTTCATTTTCTTTCATCATTTTCCAAAAACTTGTGGAAAAAATGAACCGTTCAAAAGACTCATTATGCCTCATAGAATATACTTTGGGGTGTTTACTTTCCAAAATGGAGTTTTTTTTGGCGTTTCCATTGCCCTGGTGCTCCAGGACCTTCAAAAGTGCAAGAGGACTTGCAGACAGACTAGCAAAGGTGATAAATTCATTAATACATGTAGATCAAACAGGCTTTATGCCAAACAGATATATCACAGACAACATCAGACTAGTTACTAACATTATTCAGGACTCCAACCGCACATCTCACCCTGTCAGTCTTTTAAGCCTGGACATAAACAAGGCCTTCGACAGTGTGGGGGTGGTCATTTTTAGATCTCACCTTTGAAAAATTTGGCATCAACAATAAATTTCTCCATGGCTACAAAGCTCTATATCATTATCCCCAAACGAGAATAAAAATTCCAGGTGCGAACTCAGAATTCTTCCCTCTATACAGAGGCACTAGACAGGGCTGCCCACTATCACCTCTGTTGTTCGCCTTAGCATTAGAGCCCCTAGCGATATCCATAAGAAATAATATTGATATCAAAGGATACATCAAAGATCAAAGAGAATACAAATTGAGTCTTTATGCTGACGATTCCATCCTCTTTTTGTCTGGCCCAATCAGTCTTAAAGTCAACCTTTCTAAATGTTCAATTTTACCTATAAACTTACCTATCAACACCTCCCAATTTATCAAAGCTAATTTCCCTTTTACTTGGTGCCCTCAATCCTTTAGATATGTGGGTATTCAAATCACCTCAAATTTTAAAACACTATATCAATTCAACTACCCCCCCTCCGTTCTCTCAAATTAGAAAGATTTTAAAATCCTGGGCTTCCTTCCATATTTCCTTTCTAGGCAAACTATGTGCCATCAAAATGACCATACTTCCTAAACTTCTTTTCTATTTTCGCTCACTTCTAATCAACATCCCCAAATATAGACTAGATGGACTACAAAAAGATAGTAATACTTTCATTTGGTCAGGAAAAAAACCTAGATGCAACCTTACAACACTATATAGACCCTCAAAAGCGGACGGCCTTGGTTTGCCTAACATCTGGCATTATTATGTATCTTCTAGATTAACGCAACTTACACAATGGTCTGCTGACCCTAAAGACATTCCATGGCTCAATTTTGAATCTACTTCTATCTCCCCCTTCTATCTAAATGGTATTCTATGGTCTAAGACTATCAAAACCAAACAACTGCAGCAGCGAAATAGTATAGTTGCCCAACTATACCAATTCTGGACCAAACATAAAGACTCACTTAACCTTATTTCGCAGACCCCTCCATTAGCGTCATACATTGGCGAACATACAACACAATTAAATCCCCGAGATATAATAGGCTTCTCTACATGGACCAGTCGTAAGCTCACTAACCTATTATCTCTCACAGAAGATGGGATTTCCCCCCCCCCAAAAAAAAACTTAGTGATAAATACAACTTCCCAGAAGCCACTTCCCACCAATATTCCATCATTATAGACTTCTATAAGCACTATTTCCCATCACCTCTCAATCCACCTTCCACCCCTTTAGAAAATATATGTATACACTCTCCTAGGGGGAAAGGTAAGATTTCAATCCTATACAAACACATAATTGATAATGCACAACCAATTAAAACTCAAGCAATGATTAAATGGGAAGCAAACCTTGGTCAAACTATCTCTATCAAAGACTGGCACATCACGATAGATAATTCACACAGATGCAATCAAGCAACTGCCTTTAGGGAAACACCTACCAAACTACTCATTAGATGGTATCTTACACCAGCCAAACTCCATTTGATGTACCCAACTTCTCCTCAGACATGTTTTCGAGGATGTAATGAAATAGGTACTCTTCTCCATACATATTGGGAATGTAAATACGTCAAAGAAATTTGGAATAAAGCCCTAAATAGAATCTCAACATTCTCAGACAGACAAGTTACACCAACAACACAAACATGCCTACTTTTTCAGTCTATACCAGATATCTCTACCCCATGCTCAAGATTAATACATACATTATTCAGTGCCATCCAATGGATGATAGCATGTAATTGGCTTTCTAAAAATCTCCCATGGACACAAGTCTTACACAGGATGGACCAAGTGAAAACCACTGAATACATTCTTCATACATTGCGAGATTCAATGCACTATTTCAAGGAAAAATGGTCCTACTGGGAGAAAAGCTGATATATTCGCACATCATTCCTACTGATGTTGGCCCTTTTTACCCTTAATCAAGACACTTAATCTCACTTCTATATTGGAAATAGATGTATTATACTTATATCTTCTACTACAGTCATTATTTGTGATGTTATATTTTATTATTGTCTCTTCATATTATCCTGTATTTCAACAGTATGGTACATGTGAATGTATGTATCCTCCTTTCTTTCCTTCCAATAAAAATTCATAAACAAAAAAAAAAAAAGTACAAGAGGTAGTCAGGAAATTATATGTGTAATTTATGTCCTTAGAACGCCTGATGGTGCTCCCTGCAAAATGGTCAAAATTTATGAAGAAAAATTACTAATTTGCAAAATTATATAACAGAAACAAAGAAAAATGCATTTTTTTTTACAAGATTTTCGGTCTTTTTCCATTTATAGCTCAAAAAATAAAAACCCCAATGGTGATTAAATACCTCCAAAAGAAAGCTCTATTTGTGTGAGAAAAGGACAAAAATTTCATATGGGTACAGTGTAGTGTGACTGAGTAATTGTCATTCAAAATGTGAGAGCACTGAAAGCTGAAAATTGGTCTGGTTAGGAAGGGGGTTTAAGTGCCCTGTGGTCAAGTGGTTAAAAACACTTTTTTTTGTTTTATTTATCTTTACACAGTTTTTTTAAAATACATTTTTGATCACTTTTATTGCTTTCAAAAGGAATGTAAACAGCCCCTTTGACGACCATAGCAATGACAGGTACTCTTTATGGAGAGATGGGGGTCTATTAGACTCCAATGCAGACACAGATCAGTCTAATCGGCTGCTTCACTGGCCACATAGCTGGAACTAACTACATAGTCAACGCTCGCCGGTCCTGATGTTATACAGTGGGAGGAACAGCTACAGTTCCTCTCACTGTGAGGCCGGACAAGGATGTTGCCAGTCACATCGGCTTCCCAATCATTCAGGAGAGCCTGCTATTGCCGGGGGCGGCAGTGGCACCGCCACTTGTAAAAGTATTCAATTCCATTCGACTGGCTTCTGTCGATGGGGCATAACCACAAAAGGTCTGCCAATGACTGAGAGCACTGACCGGTACGTTCTGATGAGGGGGCCATCCCCCTTTCAGAACACAATAGCGCATCAGGGGAGATCACTGTACTAACAGCAGATTGTTAGTACAGCAGCTCCTTCTGAGCTCTTCAGTTTTTTTTCGTTCAGCCTGCTGGGTTGAACAAAGAAAAACTATTAATGTGTACCTGGCTTACATTATCAATGTCCTGTTCCTGCCGTAAACCCCACTAGTGGAATTACACCTTTAACCCTGCAGGCTATATACTTTATTTGAGTATATCCAGGAGCTGGGTATCACACTCCTGGCAATAGAGACGTTTCTGCCTTCAGGTGTAATGCAGCTGTTACCCCTAGTGCCAGTTTACGGTTCTGTGACTCTAACTGTAGCAAGAGAAATGTACTCTGGGGGTTGTAGTTTGTTTGTGAGGATTTGCCCTCTGGCTGTACTGCAGTAGAACTACATTTCCCATCTGACTGTGCAGCTGAGAAGGACTCCTGGGAGAAGAGGTGCCTCGAGGGAGAGACTATTTAAGCTGGGGCCTAGCACGCTCTCTCTGGACGGCGGTGATCAATCAAGCAGGACCCTGTGTAATGGTGGCTGAATCACGGCCTACTCCCGCAGACTTAGCAGTTCAGCAACCTTGCAGTACTTCAGTGAGCAACCTGAAAAACCTGCCCTGCACTGAGCGGAGCCTGTTCCTGATTCCTACATCCCACTGGGGTGATCGATCCACGAGAACTGCGGAGAGAGGCGGTGGAAGGCAATCCTAGGAGCCAGAGGGCTGGAGTGGACATCATCATCATTTCCATCCTTATCATCATCATCCTCAGCAGCGGATACATCCTCTACATCCATTGATCCTGTGGGGTGAGGGAGCTGAAGCCCATTGTTACAGATAATGCATACACATAACCTGATTCTGCAGATTCATTGTAGTCAAGGCTTTGTTTCTAATATTGGGAATGAAAGTTAAATACAAGTATTTATACCCTAAACTAGATTGCTGTTTTTTCTAGTCCCACAAACAAAGTCAGTGATCACTGTTAAGCTTTCTTTGTATTATTGCAGTAAGATTCGGTTCACACAGGGGCAATCCAACTTCAGGCGTGACTTTGTAGGCGATTTGAACGCGACTTCAAGGTGACTTCAGGGCTACTTCAGCGTGACTTTGGGCGACTTACAACACGACTTAATGCGACCTCCATGCCAGGTGACTTTACCTGTGGCCAATCAGAGACTATAGCTCTGACATCATTCCTTTTACCTTATAGCTCTTCTGACATCATTCCTTTTACCTGGGTAAATTATTTTCTTTATAGAAATTGCTTCAATATAGATGGGGATACGACTTGGAGATGACCTCCATTGAATTCTATGGGCACAAGTCGGATAGTGTCATGAACCCATAGTAACATTCATATCCTGTCTGTTTGCTTACCTCTTGGTTGTGTCAGCCTAGAGGCCATGCTCATCACCACCTGTGGACTAAGTAATCTCCTCTCAGTGAAATTCACCCCAGTCTCCAATTAAGGAAACACTATTTAAGACCATGTGCTGCAAAGCCTCCTTGCCGATCAATGCTGTGTGTGTTTGGCTTTGTGTGTGGTTGTTCCTGTCATATGCTCTGAGTCTATTTCCCATTACCGACTTTTGGCTTGTTCTGTCTATCCCTGCCTGCTTAATGCCCTTACATTTGGCTTGTTCTCTGTTTCTCCTGTCTTCTACACCGACCTTGGTGTGCTCATCCCTCTGTGCCTGTCTGCTTGTGGCCCTGACCTTGGCTAGGCCGCTGACTGTCTTTGCTGTAACTGCACTGCTGCTTCCTCTCTTCTGCCTGTAGCCAGCTGAACGTGAGCTAGGGGACCCCAGGGGCCACGACCTGGATCCAGTTGCAGCCAAGTCCATCCTCACCATCAGAGGCTCTGGCGAATACCTACTGACTCTTAGACTCCGCACCCTGGGGAAACCGATGCACTAGCTCCCTGTGTTTCAGTGTCAGTGCTGTCTCCCCGAACCAGCTGGAGCTCATTAGCAGCTGTCAGCTATAGGTCCACAACCTTAGTGGTACGCTTCGCATTTCAGCGGTGCGATTCGCACCCCAGCAGTGCGCATCTGTCACCTGGCCTAAGTAACTGTGGGTATGTGTAGTACATCGAGAGAGTTTATTAGAGACCAGTTGTCTGTTCCAGTAAAGGTGCCCCATGTGTAGGAGTCACCAGTAAAGTGCCTAGCATAGGCCAGAACAACCCACCTCAGGATAGGCCTCACATGTCACCCTTATTTGGTGCCCAATGAGGAGAGGAACAGAACATGACAACTAACCACCTACATGGCCCCTACCCCCCGCCAACAAGCTTAGGTCTGAGGACTAGTATGCTACACAAGGGGATTGAAACACCATGGAGAAACATCAGCCTAATTTAGAACCTGAGAAATTGGGTAGAAGCTTGGTTCTCAACTGAAGGAGGCCTATCTCCAAGGAACCGGTAGCTGAATCAAGAAGACGTCTTGCAGTCAGGATCTGATTTCACAGAATGGTTGGCATAAATGTCCTCTGTCGTGGGCGTGGCTTGGCACGCAGCACGGATGGCAGCATAGAGAAGGAGCTCCTCTCAATCCGCTGCCTTCCAGCCAAACACTGAACTGCAGCAACTGAATACGTTCAAATCCAACCAGCTCTAGACCAGGCTAAAACCACGGAGATCATGCTCGGTGCCAGGATCCCACAGCATAACAGATCCTTTTAAACCTCAGCAGTGGCCCTCATATGGGACAGACTCATCCAAGATGGTGGCGGCGGACCACGAGGAGGATTATAGGGAGGAATCACAGGCTGCATCAGAGGACATGGTGAGACACCACTCCCCCCAGACCACCCCTTGTCTTATGTCGATATGTCTATGTTTCTGGCAGACATTAAAAAAACTTTCTCCTCTGCCAAAAAGGAATTGAAAGCTGACCTCATGACTCTTAATGAGAAAGTGATTAATAACATGCGGGACACAGGAGGGACAAGGCTATTACCCACCTAATGTCAGTCACAGGTTCCCATACTGCACAACTGATCTCAGTTAATCATATACCTGGAAGACTTAGACAATCGGAGTAGACGGCACAATATCACGGTGTGGGGAGTACCAGAGTCTATACCCTCAGACCAAATCACCTCGGCCCTCTCCTTAATTTTCAACAACCTGCTGGAGAGTTCAGCAGATACGGCTATTGAATTTGAAAGGGTGCATAGAGCCCTCAGGCCTCGCCCAAGTGAATCTGCTCCTCCCAGAGACATACTTTGCTGTCTGCCAACTATATACTTAAAGAAGAGGTCCAGACTCAAGCACGACACAATGGGACCATCTCTTTTAACGATCACAACATTACCCTCTTTCAAGACCTATCCCCAATCACCCTGGGCAACCGCAGGGCATTGTGCCCTTTGCTGGAGGTTCTGAGAGAACATAACCTCTCATACAGATGGAAGTTCCTCTTCGCCTTATCGGTTACTCACAATGGGAAACAACAGATTCTCAAAACCCCATATGACTTGCCTGAGTTTTGTGATGCCCTCCAAATACCCCCCGTGGATCTCCCAGATTGGTACCATGAGTTTTGCTTCCTGGACCTGTCTCACAGCCCTCTCAGTGCACTCTACTCCCACCAAGCATGGGAAGTTTCAAAAACAAGGTGCAGACCAGTCGCAGCTTACCCAAGTGACCATGAGCACAAGAGCCAAGGAATAAACCTAATCCAACAACTGTGGAGACTGTAATCCCTGGCACTCTATTGTAGTGCATATGGTTTTTGGTGGAGCTTGTGAACTCTGCCTATATTCACTACAACCCAGTTGATTCCTCATATACAGTATCTCACAAAAGTGAGTAAACTCCTCACATTTTTATAAATATTTTATTATATTTTTTCATGTGACAACACTGAAGAAATGACACTTTGCTACAATGTAATGTAGTAAATGTACAGCTTGTATAACAGCATAAATTTGTTGTCCCCTTAAAATAACTTAACACACAGCCATTAATGTCTAAACCGCTGGCAACAAAAGTGAGTACACTCCTAAATGAAAATGTCCAAATTGGGCCCAAAGTGCCATTATTTTTCCAGCACTGCCTTAACCCTCTTGGGCATTGAGTTCACCAGAGCTTCACAGGTTGCCACTGGAGTCCTCTTCCACTCCTCCATGACGACATCATGGTATAATGAAATATTTACAAAAATGTGAGGGATGTACTCACTTTTGTGAGATACTGTATTGTTTAAAGCACTTGAACATTGCTTTCTGTTTTTGTTTACTTTTTATATGCCTAGATGCAGTTTTCCAGAGTAACATCACCATTACAGTATCCTGCACATTATACCTTCACTTCGTGTGGACCAGGTATGTTTGCGCAATTCCCCTTTCCATAGACTAAACACCTGGAGACTTTATTATGAATCTGAACCTGTGTGTCCCTACCACGGAATCCACAGACACTCATGGTGCCTTGTTATTTTAATTTTTCCCCATTTTGAGTGTTCCTACATAATATCGAACAGCTCAGTTAAGCTTTACATGCACTAGGATACGTTGAAAGTATTTGTAAAGCAGGATTATTTGTATAACATTGGTCAATACTTATCTAATTCCTTTCCTTGATGTTACATCACATCTCTGTGTTGGTTTCCCTCCTTAAAGTGGTAGTAAACCCTCTTATCATTTTCAGCCAAGGAAGCTGCCATCTTGGCCTCTGTTTAACCGGTTCTACACTGCACGCTGTATATTTACGGCGGCAGTGTGGACGCTTACCGCGAATCACCGTAAATAGGAGTGTGCCCGTGGCTCGGATGGACCCGATGTCCGACGGCGAGCTGCGATGAGCGGCCAGAGTGGAAGAACGGGGAACCGCTGATGTAAACACGGCGGTTCCCCGCTCTGTCAATGGGGACATAAGAGATCTACTGATCCCTGTCACTGGGATCAGTTAGATCTCTCATGCCCATGGTTGCCCAGCCCCCCCACAGTTAGAACACACCCAGGGAACACAGTTAACCCCTAGATCGCCCACTGCAGGTTAACCCCTTCACTGCCAATGACATTTACACAGTAATCAGTGGACATTTAAATTTCTGATCGCTGAATAAATGTCATTGGTCCCAAAAAAGTGTCAAAAATGCCCAACATGTCCGCTGCAATATCGCATTACCGCTAAAAATTGCAGATCGCCGCCATTACTAGTAAAAAATAAAAAAAATAATAAAAACCCCAGCAATGGATTCATCACTCATCATCTGTAAACGCAGCAACTTTTGTGCAAATCAATCAATAAACGCTGATTGCGATTTTTTTTACCAAAAATATGAGGAAGAATATAAATCGACCAAAACCGAAGAAAAAAAATGTTTTTTTATATATTTTTTTAATTTGAATTTTAGTAAAAAGTAAGAAATATTGTTTTTTTTGCAAAATTGTCACTCTTTCTTTGTTTATAGCGGCGATCAGAAATGATGCAGCGGTGATAAAATACCACCAAAAGAAAGCTCTATTTATGGGAAAAAAAGGACGCAAATTTCGTTTGGGTACAACGTCGCACGATCACGCAATTGTCAGTTAAAGCGACGCAGTGCCGAATCGCAAAAAGGGCTCTGGTCCTAACCTGGGAAATCCTTACGGGGGTGAAGTGGTTAATCTACAATGGCCATGATGTTGCACATGTGATCAGCTATGACACCAGCCATTGGATGGTTTGACAGTTTGGTTTAGAGCACAACCAATGGGAGTGTTACATGGCACGTGTCGGAAATGTAACTGGTTTTTAAGCTGTTAAATGGATGGGTTTACTACCGCTGTAAAGTTTGTTCACGATCAGTGTTATTTATAGATATGTTTATAGCTCTGTATTAGGCCACAGGGCTACTTTTGTACCTGGTTATTGTACTCAGCCTCCAGCTTTTACCTCCCACATACCCTCAACTGTGTCTGCATAGCAGCTCAACCTGCACGTTGTATTGCTGCCAATACAAACACAACTTAAGGAGTGTGCTATTTCTCAAATTTTTACAGAAGTTCCCTTCTATCAAAGGGATTTTCCTGCTCCCCTTTGTTTCCCCCGCTATCATTTCCCTCTCACCTTCTTCTTGCCCTTCTACTCCACCAACACTTTAACTCCCCTCTCCCTTCTCCCCCTTACCCCTCCCCCCTTTACCTTTTTTCTGTTTTTACTGAGCGAAGGTTAAACTATCCTCTCCACTTTTCACTTTTACCAAAATGGCCTACTCTTCTCTCAGAAAGAACCCTACCCTAATATCTCACAATTTAAGGGGTCTCAATATCCCTGAGGAGGGAACTGAAAAAATCTAAACCGTCCTTTGTATAGTTACAGGAGATGCATTTTCATGCCCGAGCATTGTCAAACAGGCATTTTCTGGAGGTGTGCCATGCACCTAATCCTACACACAAATCTAAAGGTCTGCCCATCCTAATTCACAAACATGCAAATTTTGATCTGACTCAGCAATATGCTGACCCTCAGGGCAAATTTTTATTCCTAAAAGGTAATTGGCACAACAGGCCATTGACCCTGGCCAATGTATATTTTTCCAAACTCGGGTCATCTCACGTTCTGCAGGCAAATTGTTGAGGAACTGAAAGGCTTTGCCACTGGTTGGTCTTGCTTGGGGGAGACTTTAACATCCCTTTGCATCCACTTCAGCACACCTCCAATGGCAAATCTAGCATACCGTACTCCATCCTGAAGAGGAACAAACTCTCCTTGAACTCCTTGTCTCTAGTGGATACTTGGCGCCTGGTTCACCCCAAAGGTAGAGACTTTACCTATTATTCTGCTATGCATAAGAAATACTCTTGCATAGACTGTGTGTTTATGACCCAACGTGGCCGACCTCTACTACATTCTGTCTCTATAGGCATACAATCCCTTTCAGATCACTGCCCAGTGTCAATATCCCTATACCTGACTGACACACCCCACAGGTTGTGCAGTTGGCGGCTGAACCCAACCCTGTTGACAGACCCCAATGTCTCCAAACACACTGCAACCACAATTAACTCCTATTTTCAAATTAGCAACACAGAAGGAATGTCCCCTATAACAATGTGGGAAGCACACAAGTACGGCATACGCAGTGAATTCATTTGTTGCGGATCCCAGAGGAGTCTAATAAGCTTCTTGAGACACTAGTGCATAAAATTGCAACCCTTGAAGCCCAACACAAACAATCTCAGCAGAAGCCATATCAACTGAATTGCTGACTGCCCGAAAACAACTACAGGCCTTACTCAACCTTAAAGCAAAACGTGCCCTTTACTTCAAGAAAGATTTATTTTATGAACACGGGGACAAGTGTGGCAAATTTGAACCACAATAAAACAATCCTATCAATTAAAGACACAGATGGTACACCCCTGCATAAATCAGATCAGATTGCAGCGAATTCCACGCTTTCTACACTTAACTATATAACTTGCCCATACCAAATAAACCACCAGAACTCCCAGGCAATAGGGACCAAATCTTGAGGGACTATCTCCCCGACAGCAGTATGCCTTCTCTCACCACCACTGAAATTGAATTCCTTGAGACATCCGTCACTGAAGAAGTAGTTTTGATAGCAAATAAAACCCTAAAGCCCGGTAAAAACACAGGCCCTGATGGGTTCACGGCACATAACTATAAGGCCTTTGTCGAACACCTAAAAACACCCTTACTGCAAGCCCTTAATCATTTAAAAACACCCCAATCTATACCTGGAGCCTTTACGATGGCCCATATAGCCTTAATTCCCAAACCAGCCAAGGACCCCACAGACTGTGCCAACTACAGGCTGATTTCATTGCTGAACCTAGAACTGAAGATCCTGGCAAAAATGTTAGCCACCAGACTGACAGCCTTTTTACCCAAGCTTATCAGCCTAGATCTGGTAGGGTTCATGCCGGGGCGTGAATCGCGAGACAACGTCATTAAGGCCCTTGACTTGATTCATAGTGCTCAGACGGAAGACTTTGAAGGCCTTCTCCTGTCTACTGATGCAGAGAAGGCCTCCGACCATGCGGCCTGGGATTATCTGTTTGCAACTTGCAGATATGTAGGGCTGGGAACTCACATGATGTCCTGGATTACCTCCTTATACCACAGCCCCCAGGCCCGACTTAAAATCAATGGCACTTTATCTGAAGCAGTGCACATAAACAATGGCACGAGGCAAGGATGCCCCCTTTCTCCTCTGTTGTTTATTCTGTCACTGGATTTTATTCGACTGATAAACTCCAACCCAGACATAAAAGGTTTTCAAATAGGCCCCAAAACTTACAAAATAGCCGCCTATGTGAATGATCTCCTCTTCTTCCTCACTCAGCCACACACCTCCATACCAAACTTGGTTAAGGCCTTTTAACTTTTTGGGTACATATCTAATATGAAAATAAACTAATCTAAATCGGAAGCCCTTAACCTTACCTTGCATCATGCTGAACTTTTTAAAGCATGCGCCACATTTAAGTGGGAACCATCTGCGCTTACTTACCTTGGAGTTAAGCTCACGGCTAAACTCACAGATACTTATTGCGCCAATTTTCAGCCCATGCTAAACAGTATTCGGAAAGGTCTAAAACATTGGATGATCAGACCCTTTTCATGGTTTGGCAAAGCGGCCATACTCAAAATGGTAATTTTGCCCAGAATCCTGTATCATTTCCATACCTTACCTATTCGTATCCCACACAAATTCTTCAAACAGCTGAATACCATCACACGCACCTTCATTTGGATGGGCCAGAAACACATGTATTGGACTCAACACCCTCACCAGACCTAAAGAGGAGAGTGTTATTGGACTTCCCGACTTTAAATTCTACCTCTATGAGGTCCATCTAGCCAGGGTGATTGATTGGAACTGCCACGGGGCTCATAAAGATTGGGTTACTCTTGAATGGACACTATCTAACTCACCCTTAGGATTCCTCCCGTAGATTCCCTAGAAATCAGTTCCACATAGCATTCAGCAACACCCTCTATTGAGGGCAACTCTGAATACGTTCCATAAGGTGACTAAACCCCTTGACATATCCTCTTCTAGCCCGCTCAAGTTACAAAGCATTGAGTAACTCAAAACCCAGATTTCCCCGAAGTAAAGACATTCACCTCATATAGCCTACTGATCCACATTCACCCCTCTTGATGATACACTGTGTTGCCAATAACGAGTTCAAGTCCTTTGAATCCTTACAGCGGGACCTTGGCCCGCAGCAATTCCCTTCCTTTTGGGAATATCGCCAGCTGCACAACTATGTACAAACCTTGTTTATGTCACATCAGACATTCAAACAGTAGCCAATTAAAAACTTTATTACATGCAACACCAAGAATGTCACAAATGTTCTGGAATGCGCATGTGACTAACAATACAGTATGTGGGCAGGACTTCTAGAACATTATCCAAGCATGTTGGGGAGCACATCACCAATATACGCAATGAATTCCCTAAACATAGTGTGTCCAACCATTTTAGATTGGCACACAATAGGGACCCCACTGCCATGTCATTCTATGCCATTGATACAGTGACAAAGCATTGGAGAGGAGCAAATATGGTTCAAAAAATATCGCAAAACGAGGGCTGAGCATTGAGCTGGACCTCAAATTCTTTATCACAGATTATTAGCAAAATGGCCCACTACAATTGGTCCCACTAGCACTTACATAGTCCCAGCCCACCTATAAGTCACATAAACTATCACTAGTATTGTTAGCTCACCAGAACTTAATATTACTTCCAAATTAATTATCAATATTCACATATCTCATTTATCATATCTCTTTAAGAGATGCCTTTGCACTTTCACAAATGTATTTAGATACCTAATCACTTTATAATATATCCCCTCACACTTTCAAAGGTCTAATCCTAGGATGTTAGGGATGCACTTTTCACTGATGCATTTAAACTTGCACTCCCTAATATCACATAGATATGCATCACTTTAGTGCATTTAAACACAATCATGGGTGTAATATTGTACACATCTTTTATAACCCTTCACATACATTTATTATTAATTAATCTCCTCTTTAATGATGCACAATCTGTTTACAGTAAATATATCCCACCAGTATCCAGTGCAGATTTATTGTAGCCCCACCCATACATTAAATTACTGTGAATGGCACTTTTAGTGTCTATTTATAGTATAGGCGCATATTCCAGTGACACCACTAGAGGGCCTTCATCCCTTTTCATTACTGAGCCAGCAGAATACAGTGGATACAGGAGCCGTTTTAAACCACGTGGCAAAATTTGTTTTAGATAATGTTATTGCTTTTTATTATGATTTTTAATACAAATGTATGTTTTAAAAACAAGCCGACTAGACTGTTAGCACCCTCGCGCCGATAACAGGTGATTTCACTGGCCAAAATTAGATTAATTGGAACCAAGGGTATATATGCCCACATCCAAAATGGCAGAGTTAGAGTGACCTGATGATGGCCCATTTTGATTGGCTGAAACGCATCAAGGCTTGATCGCTTCATGACGACATTTTCGCCTACATTTGTTTACTGGGAATCAAGCCGAGCTGGCTTTCCAGACAGCAACAACACTCAAGGGCCCATTGTCCTTAAGAAATCATCTGTTACACACGCTGGGAGTGGTTTTATGACTTATTCAATCAACATTTATTTTAAACGTATTGCGCAATGAGGTATTTTGCTTCATCATATATGGTATCCTGATGACGGAAATCCAATTGAGGAGCCGGCAGTCTACAGAGACCTACAGGGGTTGCCCCACAGGTGTATTTGACCACACTAGAGATAGTGGGTCAATGACTAGGGGCGGGTGCACATCCATGTGGGGTACCCAGTCTGAGCACACCTGCAGCAATGTTACGCTTTAGGACTCTGGCACTGAGCACCTTATTTCACCTACAGTGGGATTGTGTTTTATGGACTTTGTCTTATAAGCTTCTTGATTTATTCAATGTCAAAATAATTCATTATATATACAGTATCTCACAAAAGTAAGTACACCCCTCACATTTTTGTAAATATTTTATTCTATCTTTTCATGTGACAACACTGAAGAAATAACACTTTGCTACAATGTATAGTAGTGAGTGTACAGCTTGTATAACAGTGTAAATTTGCTGTCCCCTTAAAAATAACTGAACACACAGCCATTAATGTCTAAACCGCTGGCAACAAAAGTGAGTACTCCCCTAAATGAAAATGTCCAAATTGGGCCCAAAGTGTCAATATTTTGTGTGGCCACCATTATTTTCCAGCACTGCCTTAACCCTCTTGGGCATGGAGTTCACCAGAGCTTCACAGGTTGCCACTGGTGTCCTCGTCCACTCCTCCATGACGACATTGCGGAGCTGGTGAATGTTAGAGACCTTGCGCTCCTCCACCTTCCGTTTGAGGATGCCCCACAGATGCTCAATAGGGTTTAGGTCTGGAGACATGCTTGGCCAGTCCATCACCTTTACCCTCAGCTTCTTTAGCGAGGCAGTGGTTATCTTGGAGGTGTGTTTGGGGTCGTTATCATGTTGGAATACTGCCCTGTGGTCCAGTCTCGAAGGGAGGGGATCATGCTCTGCTTCAGTATGTCACAGTACATGTTGGCATTCATGGTTCCCTCAATGAACTGTAGCTCCCCAGTGCCAGTAGCACTCATGCAGCCCCAGACCATGACACTCCCACCACCATGCTTGACTATAGGCAAGATTCACTTGTCTTTGTAATCCTCACCTGGTTGCCGCCACTCATGCTTGACACCATCTGAACCAAATACATTTATCTTGGTCTCATCAGACCACAGGACATGGTTCCAGTAATCCATGTCCTTAATCTGCTTGTCTTCAGCAAACTGTTTGTGGGCTTTCTTGTGCATTATCTTTAGAAGAGGCTTCCTTCTGGGACGACAGCCATGCAGACCAATTTGATGCAGTGTGCAGCGTATGGTCTGAGCACTGACAGGCTGACCCCCCACCCCTTCAACTTCTGCAGCAATGCTGGAAGCACTCATATGTCTATTTCTCAAAGACAGCCTCTGGATGTGACACTGAGCACGAGCACTCAACGTCTTTGGTCAACCATGGCAAGGCAGGTTCTAAGTGGAACCTGTCCTGTTAAACCGTTGCATGGTCTTGGCCACCATGCTGCAGCTCAGTTTCAGGGTCTTGGCAACCTTCTTATAGCCTAGACCATCTTTATGTAGAGCAACAATGCTTTTTTTCAGATCCTCAGGGAGTTCTTTGCCATGAGGTGCCATGTTGACCAGTTTGAGAGAGTGAGAGTGATAACACCAAATTTAACACGCCTGCTCCCCATTCTCACCTGAGACCTTGTAACACTAATGAGTCACATGACACCGGGGAGGGAAAATGGCTAATTTGGCCCACTTTGGACATTTTCACATAGGGGTGTACTCACTTTTGTTGCCAGCGGTTTAGACATTTATGGTTGTGTGTTGAGTTGTTTTGAGGGGACAGCAAATTTACACTGTTATACAAGCTGTACACTCACTACTTTACATTGTAGCAAAGTGTAATTTCTTCAGTGTTGTTACATGAAAAGATATAATAAAATATTTACAAAAATGTGAGGGGTGTACTCACTTTTGTGAAATACTGTATATCTTACTGCATTTGCTTTATTGGCAAGTTTTACCACTGCATGTTAGTTAGTTACCAGACAAAATCAAAAAGTGGTACCCTCAATCCTCGGATCTTTGTTGGAGATGTGGACAGGCACAAGGCCACTTATTGCACATCGGGTGGGACTGCCCTCATTTGGCACCTCTCTGGAGCAAAGTAAGCTAATTAATAACACACATCACTGAAACAAAAATCTCTCTACCTGTTGCCTGCTGCATCCTGCATATTGCTGACTGCTCCATGAAACGCTACAAGAGGTCATTAACCAGACATTTACTTAATGCCATGAAAATCCTTATTCCCAGGCACTGGAAGTCAAAACGCCTCCCCACAATATCTGACTGGCTACGCTCAGTAAAGGATATCTACAACATGGAGGAAACTGTGGCTATAGCCAGAGAATCCTCCGAGAAATTTCATAAACTGTGGTCTCCATGGCTGGTATTTAAATATTCTGATAAATATACACAACTCGACACTGGGTGAAGTCTCCACTCCCCCAGCACGTTCAATCTTCTCTATATGGTTTCTGTCCGATTCCCCCAAGATAAGTGACACTGTGATTTCCTTACTAATGTTGATTTCGGCAGCGACTCTGCCAAGCCATTGGTTTTACACAATACCCATTGAGACCCTACACTAACACTTTCTTATTGTCTCATTTACCTCACTGTTTCCCACTTCTCATTGTTTACTGTACCACCCGCTAAACAATTACATACTCTGCCTTGTTATGCTGTTCTGAATAAGTTTATTTCAAGACTAAAATGTTGGTCCAGAAAGGGCCTGCACAAGAATGTGAGTTATAAGTTTGCTACAATTACAACTGTAACACACTATTCATGTAATCTTCTTTTACTTCTTCAATAAAAACGTTTACTGACCAAAAAATAAATGTCCTCTGTCTGCAAAAATTAAGTATATTTTGTCCTTCGTCTGGAGCAGGGTTTCTCAACCTTTTCAACACAGAGTAACCCTTGAAATAACTTTCTGGTCTCAGGGAACCCCTGCTAAAATGACTAGATCTACAACTTATGATACATTAGTGTGATGGTCAGTGGGAAGAACTCTCCCCTTAGAGATAGCTAAAAAGATCAATGGTGTCATTGAGAACTTATCTGAGTGTCAGAAATTGTTCATTGCTCAAGGAACCCCTAGCAACCTCTGGAGGAACCCAAGGGTTCCATGGAACCCTGGTTGAGAAACCCTGTTCTGGAGTCTGCCAAGTCCATATGTGTCCTCTGTCCCAATATTTTTTCTCGGAAGTGTTTATAGTCAATACTCACTTTCTTGTATAGTAAAGTGTCTGGCACCCATCTTTCCGAACTGATCCACTATTGCCAAGGACTAGACCCTGAGGTAAAATGTTAGCCCTCCCTATCTTTGAAGTACCTAATATGTTGTGGTGGCAAAGGGATGCTACACTAATAGGATCCTTTAGCCCTTTGGATTGTAACAGTTTCATCCATGGATAGTTGCTCTGGTTCACCAAGACTTTTCTGTGTTTTAGCCAACAGGGACTAAAATATTTTACAAAAAAAAAATGTAACATTTTTATACACTTACTGCGAGTGCTTTGTTTCTATTAGTAAATATGTATTAACTGACTTTTGGGACATTCCACTGTAACATGGGTTGGGTGGAATTTCTGCTGCTGTGTGTGCATTTTTAATTTTTTTTCCTTAATAGATATCTTAGTGATTTGTTGCGGTTGGCTGCACTGCAAATCAAAAAGGATTGCTCTGTATCCTACTAAGGTTGAAATTGCAGCATTTTCTATAAGGAAGCAATATGACATATTTTGTTTTAATAATGTGGTAAATGTCATATGGCAGAATCAGCACAGATCTACACACAGAATATAATTTTCTTTTTTCTATTTTGCATTCTCCAGCTGAATTTTTTTGCATGCTGTGCTTTCATTTGAGCTATGTTCTTTAGTCTTCTTGTGGGTTGAGGGTTCCTCCTTAACCTCTGGAGGACTCCTGTGGATACCTTTACTTCAAAGGTCAGCTCCAAGTTCATGAGACCCTCTCAACTTGCCCCCTCAGGGCAAAGTGATTGGAGGAGGGCTAAACACAGAACCTATCGCTTTATACTCACCCCACCAGCACTCTGCAGCCACTCCATCCTCTATCACAGCCTCAACCAAAATCTCAGATGGAGTGGTTATGTCCCCCTTTCTGTCACAGTATTCGTAACTGGCAAGTGGTCACTAAGCTTGAGCACTGCATCATGGAACTACGCATGCTCCTCCATACTCAGAAGCACTTGGTAGACACATAATAAGAAGTGGGAAGCACTGAAAAGATAACTATAAAGTGATTGGGGGGTGACCTTTACTTTTCACTTTGTTTTTAATGGGGAAGGTGACAGGATTTCTTATTGTGAAGTGAAGAGTAGAAATCACGGTATTGCACCTGAATTTAATACATTGTGCATACAGGAGCTCTTTCTAAGCTTCTTCTGGGTAGTCATCCTACCGTATTGCTTGAATGTTTGGCCCATTCCCACTGTCTGTGTATAGGTGGGGTGCAATGAGGTGCAGTGGCAATAGTTCACACAGTCAGGTGCAAAATAAAACTTGTATTGAAGTAATGCAGCAACAGTACCCAACAAACCCGGTGGGACAGCCACCCAGCCGGGCGCACTCACAGTTTCCAATAATGTGAAAAAACTGTTTCTGGCCAAACTGGAAATGTCTGTTAAGAGGAGACAGTATGTGTCCTGGCCATCTCGTGCCCAATCAGAAAGGTATCCAGAGAGCTGCGACCCTATGCGTTCCCTCCTAAGAGATGGGGTACCTGTCTATCCACTCGCGTAAGCATTCCAAACCCATGGGCCAAGGTCTTAAATAGACTCTGCCACACCTTAGATGGCCACCAGAGTCACATGGGCACCCAGCATCCAATCAGATTGTTGCCCCAGTGACTCAGGAAAACTTGGGGAACCCTGACTTCTTCTCCCTCTGCATTGCCGCTGTGGTTGAGTGCTTCCTGCAGTGGAGAATACAGACTGCACCGGCCTTCACGTGCTAAGCTTACTTCATTCCCCTGCATACAGGTTATTTTTAACACATTTGCACAACCAGTAACCAGGTCACTGTTTTTGTTTACAACTTTATAAAACTTAGGAAAAGAAAAACATCTTGGTCCAGGGATCTGGCACAAGTACGTGGCTAAATAAAGTAACATGGAGCTCCAACAACACCCTCACCCATTTTTGTCAGTAGTCCCTAGTTGGTGCAAATACTGTAATATAACCTCTCCCACATATAAAGTATGTCATCATCTCCTTTTCTCATAACTCAGATACCTCTCAGAGAACACACTCCCCAGATGATGCTCCACCTGGGAAAGGGGACCAACTTATTGGTTACACTGCAAGACCTTATGGTCTTACATCTCCTAAGAACAGGCTGCTTCTGCTGAACTCCTCCCCTACCCAGTAACCAGTATTCTTTCTCTGAGCTTGAAGTGGAATTTCTCTATTCATAGAACAGGGCTTCAGTTGCACACAGAGGATACGGGGCAAAACGCAACACCAACATGTGCCACCGTTCCACAAGAGTCTTTGGAAGCCTACAAAGGTTCAAAAATGGAATGACAAACCCTCATTATTCTGATTGGAAAATGTGATTTAGAATGCCATACACTGGTTCTAATTTTCCCCACTAGAACCCCATCAATATACTTCTGACGATCTATTGTAAACCTGGCCTTACTACATGTTTTTTTTTTTTGCTGCTTTTGGAAGCATTGCATAGATAGCTATATCACTGTATATTGAAAGAAAGGTGAACCAAACTGTAATTTGAATGCCTAGAGCATTTATAAAGGCTAGCACAATAATATATATATAATAATACAATTTCAAAATACTCACAACAACCTACAAAGCCATCCACAATTTAGCCCCCCAGCTACATCACCAGCCTAGTCTCGAAATACCAACCTAATTGTTCTCTTTGTTCCTCCCAAGACCTCCTGCTCTCTAGCTCCCTCGTCACCTCCTCCTTTGCTCGCCTCCAGGACTTTTCCAGAGCCTCTCCAATCCTATGGAACTCCTTACCCCAACCTGTCCGAGCATCTCCTACTCTGCTAGCTTTTAGACAATCCCTGAAAACCCTCCTCTTCAGAGAAGCTTATTCTACCCACACCTAACAAATGTATTTTCATTTTCTTCATCAGTTCATCCCCCACAGTTTATACCTTTTGTTTCACTTGACCCTCCCTTCTAGATTGTAAGCTCTAACGAGCAGGGCCCTCCAATTCTTCCTATATTGTATTGTAACTGTACTGTCTGCCCTCATATTGTAAAGTGCTGCGCAAACTGTTGGAGCTATATAAATCCTGTATAATAATAATAATAATATTCAGGTCTATCCATCAGGAGATCCACATTTGTTGTACCAACATGTCTGTGATTTCCCAAGATCTGACCCATGGGTCACAAATGTCTAAAACCAAGGAAAAGTGAAAATACAACCTTTTTTATATTAATACAGTATGTCTCTTGGAATAGAGAAAGAGTCCTTTCTGACTCAAAAAAATGGCTGTCAGCATTTCTCAACCTGGATCATCTATTCTGCCTAAGGGCTGCTTCACGCCAGGAATTGTACAGGAATGTGCTCACATTCCTGTGGGATTTCTGTGTGATTTGAGTGCAGTGCATTTTCATTTGAATGCGCTGAAATCACATTGCATCACACCAAAAGTAGTGCATGCACTTTAAAAATTGTTGGTACCAAGTGATCTAGACATGTGCGGTTCATATTATTCCAAATTAATGTTCAGATATATCTGAATACCTAAATTACAATATAATCAAATTTTACTGAATGCTCCGTATAACGAAATGAAATTCGTCCGAATTTCAGAAATTCGGACTGAAATTCGAATCAGATTTTACATCGAACTCCAGTCGAATTCGAACTGTACACATATTGCTGAAATTAAAGATTGTGTGTGTTATTGGAGTACCATTTTGAAATAATGCTGTAAAGCCAAAGGTGATTTAAAAAGTCATTGTAATCATTTGATGAAAAATTTGCTTTTGTTTGTTCATTTTGCTACATTCGAATCAGAAAAAAAAAATCTAAAGTTTTCAATGCAAAATGCATCGATTCGAATGTTTCAAATCGGTAAATTCAAAGAAAATTCGAAAAATTCCAAATATGAATTCCGAATACGAATCAAACTAATCAAATGAATTTAACAAAACAAAATAACTAGATTAACGAAGTGGTTAATACAGTTAGAGGGAGTGGTAGGGGCTCACAGAAGAGGAAGGCCGGCCCTGGGTTTGAGCACCCTAACAGATTTGCCAAGCGAAGTGAAGATGTGGGGGTGGCAAACTCAGAGGTGGCAGTCCTAGATGTCACTGCTCCCCCTAACAGCCAGTAGAGCAGCCTATCTAAGTAGGGGTGGTAAGGGTAGTGCAGGTAGGCCTAGACAGTTGGTGGTAATTGGGGGTTCTATAATACGAAGGACTGATAGAATAATTTGTTGCCAGGATCGCCTCAACCGAACGCTTTGCTGTCTCCTTGGTGCCAGGGTTCGGCATGTGGTGGACCGGGTTGATAAATTACTGGGAGGGGCTGGGCATGACCCAGCTGTCTTGGTCCGCATTGGAACCAATGACAGAATATATGGAAGGTGGAGGCTTCTTAAGAACCAATTTAAAGAATTAGGTTGCAAGTTGAAGGGAAGGACCTCCAAGGCAAAATTCTCTGAAATATTGCCTGTGCCATGCACAACACAGGAACGGCAGGGGGAGATTAGAGCCCTGAATGTGTGGCTAAAGACCTGGTGTAAGGAGGAGGGCTTTCGGATTTTAGAGCACTGGGCTGTCTTTTCATTGGGGTGCAACCTATATGCTAAATATGGTTTGCACCTAAATGGAAGGGGGTCTGTTGTGCTGGGGTAGAGGTTTATGGGAAGGCTGGAGGAGTATTTAAACTAGGAATGAGGGGGAGGGTGAATTAGATTATAATGGGGTTGACAGGTCAGATAGAGGGGTCAGCCCCTGTTGGTGGGTGGAATGGAGAAAGATGGGGGGAGGGCTATGGAAGATGATATGAAGGTTCCCATGTTACAGCCAACCATTGGAAATGGTACTGTTTGTACTAAAATAAAAAATATGCAACATACATGTGCAAAACATGACAGTGAATTAAAGTGTTTGTTCACCAAGCCCAGAAGTCTGCCAAGCAAAATAGGTGAGTTGGAAACTCAGGTGCATGAGGAGAACTATGATTTTATTGGTATTGCTGAATCTTGGCTTCATTCTTCACATGACTGGGCTATTAATATTCCTGGCCCTGCTCTCCTTCGGAAAGACAGGGTAAAACGGAGGGGTGGTGGTGTCTGTCTCTATGTGAGAAGTGATCTCAAAGCGAGTGTGAAAGAGGACCTAGTTGATGGAGAGTGTGATGAATCTGAAGCATTATGGGTAGATATGTATGTATATGGGTGTGCACACTACAAAGGTTATCATTGGAGTTTGTTATAGACCTCCCAGTGTTAAAGAAGAGGAGGAGACTAAGCTCCTTGAACAGATGGAAAGGGCTGCAAGGGCTGGGACAGTGATAATAATGGGGGATTTTAACTACTCAGAAATTAACTGGAGTAATAGCACTGCCGGGACAGTTAAAGGGCAAAAATGTACAAACCTATTACAGGACAATTTTATGGTCCAGTTTATTGAGGCCCCAACTAGGAATGATGCTTTGCTGGACCTGGTAATCTCAAACCATGCAGATCTTATTACCAATATTCATATAAAAGAACATCTGGGTAGCAGTGACCATAACATGATTTCATACGGGAAAGATAAAAACACTTAACTTTAAGAAAGCAAATTTAAGGATGAGAGCTGCTCTCCAGGACTTAGACTCGGAGAGAATATTGGCATCGATGAACACAGAACAGAAATGGAAATTTTTCAAAAAGACTGTATGCAAACTCACTGTAAAGTATATTCCCATGAGCAATACATACAATTCTGGCCTCCACACTGCCAAGCAGACCTATTTTACCACTCTTATTAACACCTTCTCATCCAGTCCCTGTCAACTCTTCTCTACCTTCAACTCCCTACTGCGCCCCCCCCCCCACTTCTGCCCACTAACACACTCACTGCCCAGGAGGTTGCTAACCACTTCAAGAGCAAGATTGATACAATTTGTGATGAAATCTCCACTCTACAGGCATCTTCTCCAGTTAACACCCCATGTCAACAAGCACAATCCACACTATCCTCATTCAAACCTGCTACTATAAACAAGGTTGCTAAACTCCTTTCTAACGCCCACCTAACCACCTGTCCATTGGACCCTATTCCCACTAAGATACTACGTTCACCCTCTGACTCTATCCTGCACTCTCTAACTCACATCTTCAATCTCTCCCTCTCTTCTGGCATCGTCCCCAATGCTCTAAAACATGCATTGGTCACCCCCATACTCAAAAAACCATCCCTGGACCCTACCGATCTTAACAATCTACGCCCTATATCCTTTCTCCCATTTTCCTACAAACTCCTCGAACGCCTGGTCTACAACCAACTGAGTGACCACCTTGTTAAGAATAACCTTCTTGACTACCTCCAATCTGGATTCCGTCCTCAACACTCCACAGAAACTGCCCTTCTTAAACTCACAAATGACCTACTAACTGCTAAAACCAATGGACACTATTCTGTACTCCTGCTCCTGGACCTTTCGGCTGCCTTTGATACTGTCGACCACCCCCTCCTCCTCAAAAAACTTTACCCCCTTGGTCTCCATGACTGTGCTCTTTAGTGGCTCTCATCCTACCTATCCCATCGCACCTTCAGTGTCACGTACAATTCTACCACCTCCTCTCTTCTTCCTTTCTCTATCAGGGTCCCCCAAGGTTCTGTTCTTGGACCTCTCTTATTTTCAATATACACCTCTTCCCTGGGCCGGCTGATAGCCTCCCACGGCTTTCAATATCATTTCTACGCTGACGATACCCAAATCTACCTCTCCACCCCCCAACTCACTCCATCAGTCTCCTCACGCATCACTAACTTATTACGAGACATATCTGCCTGGATGTCACACCACTTCCTCAAACTCAACTTGTCCAAAACCGAACTCATAATATTTCCTCCCCCAAATGCCATTTCCCCTGACTTCTCTGTCAAGAGCAATGGCACAACCATCCACCCATCCCCACATGTTAGGGTGCTTGGTGTTATCCTGGATTCTGAACTCCTTTTGGCCCCACATCCAATCACTTTCTAAGGCTTGCTGCCTCAATCTCCGCAACATCTTTAAAATACATTCTTTCCTAACCAATGAAACCACAAAGCTCCTGATTCACTCCCTGGTCATCTCTTGCCTCGACTACTGCAACTCCCTCCTGACTGACCTACCTTTAAAAAGACTATCCCCCCTTCAGTCCATCATAAATGCCGCTGCCAGATTCATCCACCTTACAAACCGTTCAGCGTCTGTCACCCCTCTCTGCCAATCCCTCCATTAGCTGCCACTCACCCAACGAATTAAGTTCAAAATACTAACAATGAGCTACAAAGCCATCCACAACTCTGCTCCCAGCTACATCACCAGCCTAGTCTCAAAATACCAACCTAATCATCCTCTTCGCTCCTCTCAAGACCTCCTGCTCTCCAGCTCCCTCATCACCTCCTCTCATACTCGCCTCCAAGACTTCTCCCGAGCCGCTCCCATCCTCTGGAACTCCCTACCCCAATCTGTCAGACTATCCCTAAATCTATCCACCTTTAGGCGATCCCTGAAAACTTTTCTCTTCAAGGAAGCCTATCCTGCCGCCACCTAACAACTGCACTTTTTTATTCTAAATCAACCCATCCCCCACAATTATTTCCCTCTCGTATCATTTAACCCTCCCTCCTAGATTGTAAGCTCTACCGAGCAGGGCCCTCTGATTCCTCTTGTATTGAATTGTATTGTATTGTACTGTCTGCCCTAATATTGTAAAGTGCTGCGCAAACTGTTGGCACTATATAAATACTGTATAAAAATAAATAAATAAATAAAAGGCTAAAAAAAAAACCTATGTGGCTAAAAATGTTTTAAGCATGGATTCATGAAAGACAGAAGTTGTCAAAACAAACCTGATTTCTTTTTATGAGGAGGTAAGTAAAACTTTGGACAGAGGGATGGCTGTGGATGTGGTATACTTGGATTTTGCTAAAGTGTTTGACACCGTTCCCCACACATGGCTAATGTGTAAGGTAAAGTCACAGGCTTGGAAAGATCAGTTTGTAAATGGATAGAAAACTGGCTAAAAGACCGAATTCAGAGAATAGTGGTTCATGATTCTTATTCTGAATGGTCTAAGGTTATCAGTGATGTACCCCAAGGTTCAGTGTTGAGACCCTTACTTTTCAATATATTTATAAATGATATAGGGTCTGGGATTAAAAGTACCATTTCAGTGTTTGCAGATGACACCAAGCTATGCAGTGGAATTACGTCCTTGCAGGATGTCTCCAACTTACAAGCAGACCTCAATGCACTGTTTAAATGGGCGACTGTGTGGCAAATGAGGTTTATTGTAGATAAATGTAAAGTTATGCATTTGGGGGCTAAGAATATGCATACATCATACAAACTAGGGGGGGGGGGGCATACAACTGGGGGAATCCATAGTGGAGAAGGATCTGGGGGTTTTGGTAGATCATAAACTTAATAATGGAATGCAATGAGAAGCAGCGGTTTCCAAAGCGAGAAAACTCCTTTTGTGTATTAAGAGAGGTATGGACTCCAGAGAGAGGAATATAATTTTGCCCCTGTATAAATCATCAGTGAGACCTCATTTGGAATATGCAGTTCAGTTTTGGGCACCAGTTCTCAAAAAGGATATCGGGGAACTGCAGAGAAGAGGCATGGAGGAGCTCAGCTATGAGGAAAGATTAGAGGATCTGAATTTATTCTCTCTTGAGAAGAGGAAATTAAGGGGGGATATGATCAACATGTACAAATACATAAGTGGTCCATATAGTTAACTTGGTGTTGAGCTATCCACTTTAAGGTCATCACAAAGGACAAGGGGGCACTCTTTACATCTAGAGGAAAAAAGATTTAATCTCCAAATACAGAAAGGTTTCTTCACAGTAAGAGCTGTGAAAATGTGGAATAGACTCCCTCCAGAGGTGGTTCTGGCCAGCACAGTATATTGCTTTAAAAAGGCCTGTATTCTTTCCTAAATGTACATAACTGGCTACAAACATTTATAGGTGAAGTTGATCCAGGGAATATCCGATTACCTCTTGGGGGATCAGGAAGGAATTTCTTTTTGCCTTAATCTGGATCAACTGTGGGCAAAGAATTGTGTATATGGGATTGTATGGTTATATATACATATGCATATATTAGAGCTGCACGATTCTGGCCAAAATGAGAATTACGTATTTTATGCTTAGAATAAAGATCACGATTCTCTCACGATTTTCGCAGCGTAACATCATCTTACATATTATGAGGGAACACCTGGATGTTCGGTGGGTTCGGCCGAACTTCGCGAAAAAGTTCGGGTTCGGTACTGAACTTGACCCCGAACCCCATTGAAGTCAAAGGGGACCCAAACTTTTCGGCACAAAAATGACTGTAAAAAAGTCCTGGAAAGTGCTAGAGGGCTGCAAAAGGAAGTAAAATGATTTTAGAACAATAATCTGTCCCTTACAGCAACAGCAGGAACCTGACCCTATAGGAGTAGGAGATGCTTTTAGAACAATAATGTGTCCCTTACAGCAACAACAGGAACCTGACCCTATAGAACTAGGAGATGATTTTAGAACAATAATCTGTCCCTCTTAGCAGTAGACTCTACCTAGTCCAGTCAGATCATTCTGTAATGCAGGATGAGATGTTATTAGATCTGCAATCTGTCCCTAAAAGCAGTAGTAGTAGTAATCTCTACCTAGTCCACAATCAGATCGTTCTGTAATACAGGATGAGATGTTATTATATCTGCAATCTGTCCCTCACAGCGCCGGCAGCATCCTCTCCCTATACTAGCCAGAGAGCATGTGACATGCAGCACTAAGTGACTTCAGGTTATAAAGAGGCTGGGTCACATGATGCACTGGCCAATCACAGCCATGCCATTAATAGGCATGGCTGTGATGGCTTCTAAGGGCAAACCAGTGAAACGCTTGTTGATTGGCTGCCCTGCAGCTATTCAACAGGCGGGATCAAATACCTGAACCCAGAACCAAAACTTTTTTTCAAATGTCCGGGTTCGGGTCCAGGTCATGGACACCCCAAAGTTCGGTACGGACGGTCAACTCTACATATTATACAAAAAAAATTGGGCTAACTTCACTGTTTTGATTTTTTTTTTTGAAGTGTGATTTTTCCCAAAAAATTGTGTTTAAATAACCACTGTGCAAACACTGTGTGACATAAAATATTGCAACAACCGCCATCTTATTCTCTAGGGTCTCTGCTAAAAAAATATATAATGTTTGGGGGTTCTAAGTAATTTTCTAGCAGAAAATTATGTATTTTTACTTGTAAGTAACAAATGTCAGAAAGATTTCGTCTTTAAATGGTTAAACTGAACTATTCTATACATAGAAGTTCATTCCTTTGATAATTCGAAACATTGTATCTTTTTGCTTCTTTTATCAGCAATGTTCTCAGACTTGGCAGGCTGCCCACATAGGAGAGGCTCAAGTTGCTCCGACTTAGAAAACGTTTCACACTGGGACACTTGGCTGCACTGGGCGATACGACTTGCGGGGAGACTTTAGGCGACTTGCATTGACTTCTATTATTACAGAAGTCACTTGCAAGTTGCCCTGAGTCACCCCGCAAGTAGTATCAGCCAGTGCAGCCAAGTGTCTCAGTGTGAAGCTTCTTATCTCCTCCTGAGCTGACAGTTTTTTCTAGAGTCTCTGTCTCCATTACGACTGCACTGAGAATCGAGGTAATGCGGGATGGAGATCACAGGGGGGTGAATAGAGATCACAATTCTTTTACGATTAATCGTGCAGCTCTAATATATATATATATATTTTTTTTTTTTTTGATTGGTTGAACTAGATGGACTCTTTTTTCAACCTGGCTAACTATGTAACTATGTAATGAAACAATTTTTTTCGTCATGCACAAGTCTAATGTGATCCAATGCAAACAAACCCACTGCATTTCCTTAACCTTACCCCTTTTTCCTAATCTGAAATCCAACTCTAACACATAACCTAAACACTAAAACATTACCTAACAAACCACCCCCTAAATCTAACCTAAGCCATTAATCTATGTAGCAGAGCGTCCACTTATTCACCGTGTTCAGATTCAGGCTCTGGCCGCTTAGCTCCTTTTCCCACAACTCCCTAAGTTCCTGGACACACCAAGGGAAGATATGGTTCCTTGCTTCCCTCTCTCATTGGCTCAAAAAGGCCACTTCTGATGAAGAAGAGGTAGCTGGGCAAGTGATCTGTGCAGCCCTCTACTGTCAGAACTGGCATGTAAGCTGTCAAACAGGAGCCTAAGAGCACGCAGCTTGTCTGGATGGTCCAACCACTTGGGAAGCACTCCAATTCCAGTGGGGTGGTACAGTAATTTGCCTTCAGCCATGTACCTGTGTTACCAGAGCTACTCAGGCCTAAACTGTGAGAGACGCTATTTATGAAGATAATTACAACTAGCTGTTTGTGTTCTGTACTGTTTTACTAAAGTAATGATGCTCAGCTTGATTATATGTTGTTATAGAGTCTGACAAAGAATATGCTATGCAGTCATCTTATCATGATTGAGCAGAGATATTGCTGTGAAGAGTCCATGTTTGTGCGGCTTGTTGGCGGGTGTTTGTGACCCTTTAATTGTTATCCCTCCTTTAGTGATGTAATCAGGGGGCCTTTATATGCCACCTGTGAGTGGGGCCTAGTGAGCTTGGGGTATGGGAGCTGAATACCCATGATCTGCAGAGATGTAGTGCTGAACTGAAGCTGTATTAGAGAGCCCTCCGCAGGATTGAATTGTCAGAGAGAAAAGAGAGGACACTTAGGAGCAGACAGAGAAACCTTGATCCCCTTGAGCGTTGCCTACTGGGTCCCGTGGCTTTGTTCAGAGTGGCCCCTGGGCCTATGGAGGATCTCCTTTATGTGTGAGGAAGAGAACCCTGAGTGAGTAATACCTTTGCTAAATAGACTTGAACATCCAGGGAAGATGGCTGTAATAACTGGAAGTGTTCTGCACTTGTGTGATCACTGAATGGAAAGTTATTATGAGAGTGTTCTGCACTGTGAACTTCTATCCGTGAGATATGTACTGTTTATGTGCTTCAAAGTGCCTGTAAACTAAGAATTGTCCTGGAGTGAGGTTTGTGTAGTAAAGCAGTTAAAATGCAACTGGACTGGACATTTCCAGGTAACAAACCTCAGTCCAGGAATATGAATGCGGCAGGCTTTAGGCAAGGAGAAGTGTTACAAAATAAAGTGGAGTATCTCCAAACAACAGGTAGGTGACTGTCCCATCCAAGAAATGAGCAGGTACAGAATCAGCTTGGCATGAACTGTCAACCAATGGGGGACCCCCTTACAAGCTTTCATGTGTTTTATAAACCTGTTTTGTGATCATGCTTTATACTTCGTCTCAAAATACCAACCAAATCCTTCTCTTTGTTCATCACAAGACCTCCTCCTTTCTAGCTCTCTTGTCACCTCCTCCAATGTTTGCCTCCAAGATTTTTCCCGAGCCTCCCCATCCTCTGGAACTCCCTACCCCAACTGGCCTGACTTTCTCCTACTCTGTGCACTTGTGATCTCTGAAGACCCTTCTCTTTAGAGAAGCCTATCCTGCCTCCACCAAACAACCGTACATTTGTTTTCTCCACTGGTGATCTCTGAAAACCCTTTTCTTTAGAGAAGCCTATCCTGCCTCCACCTAACAACTGTACATTTGTTTTCTCCATCAACTCATTCCTCACAGCTATAAACTTTCATATCACATGATCCTCCCTTTTAAGCCCATGTACATATGGTCTGAATGTCAAAAGACAATGGCCGGTTCAAAAAAAAAAAAAAAAAAGGCCGACATTCGGCACTTATGTCGGTTTGTTCAACAGAAGCCGGCCAAAACCAGCATCTGACCGACTCCCCACTGGTCTAAGCATTCCCCACCTTTTTTTTTTAATTGGCTATAGATACACTTTATTCTTAACTGTAACCCCTAAAATGCTTAACTTACTTTATGATCTTAGAACATTGTTAATCAGTTAAACACAATGGTACTTAAGACTAGAGTTGAGCGAACCTCTGGAAGTTCGGGTTCTGCTGGTCCGTCCGAACTTCGGGACAAAGTCCGGGTCCGGGTCCGGACGGAACCCGAACGATCGCACGAACATCCCGTGAACGGGATGGGAATGGGGGTAAAATGAAGGAAAACGTCGGGAGATCCCGAAAGGTCCTGAAACAATGTCGGTAAAAACACGTATTTTCAAGCCCAGGGGTAACTAAAGTTACCCCAAGCAACAGGCACGCTAGCAAGCCCAAGGCAGGCCTGGGCCTGGGCCTGAAACAGGGCTTCAAGCCTGCCTGGTCGTCTTGGGCTTGAAGGTCTCCAAGCGAGTTGAGATCAGAATTCATGGTAACACAAATTGACTAATTGTTACAAGATTCTAGTATTTCATTCAATTCGTAAAATCCCCAATGTCAATTCTTATTTCACATAGATATCGGTTAATTTTTTTTTTCCACCCCTTACGAATCTGGTCACCCCTCAGCCAGTCTACGACCAAAACCGGCCGAAGACAACTTGTTTGGCTGTATTCACGGCTTACAGCCGGAAAAAAAAAAAAAAAAAA
>BLSH010288602.1:123139-137189 GCA_018402905.1 Glandirana rugosa
TATAAGAGACAGGTTCTATGCAGAGCTTGATCTGCAACTCAAAGCAGCGGTATGTGAAATCTCTAATTTCTGCTATCTGTCCTCAGAGCAACAGCACAGACAGCAGTAGTAAAGTAATCTATCTCAGGATGCAGAATCAGGTCTTAAAATGGCTAAAATCTGTCCCTCACGCCGTCAGCTACCTTTCCCTATACTAACCCAAGGAGCATGTGACTGCAGCACTGTGACTCCAGCTTATAAAGAGGCTGGGTCACATGATGCACCGGCCAATCACAGCCATGCCATTAGTAGGCATGGCTGTGATGGCTTCTAAGGGCAAACCAGTGAAACGCTTGTTGATTGGCTGCCCTGCAGCTTCTCAACACGTGGAGTAAAATAGCAGAACCCCGGACCGAACCCGAACGATTTTTGAAATGTCCGGGTCCGGGTCCGTGCCACGGACACCCAAAAGTTCGGTACGGACCCGAACGTTACAGTCCGGGTTCGCTCAACACTACTTAAGACCCAATGCTGAATCTAAAGCTAGCCAAATAATGCTTGAAGTTTGGGCAATTCATGCTGAATCGGCCAGAATTAGAGACATGGGTGGAACTGCAAGTACCACCTGGCTCAACAAATATCAATATAAAAATTGAATGAGCCGGGTGGAAAATGATCGGCTGTGTGTAGGCAGGTTGAAGTATGTTAGCTAGCATCCAGCCTAGGCTAGGAAAGTGGTTAAGTGTTTCTTGCATAGTTCCTGGGCTTTTGGTCCTAGCCAGCCCACCTGTACTATAAAAAGTAGGACAGCTGAGGTCCAAAAAAACGGTGGGTTGTGGTTGGTCCAGAGAATTCCAGCATCACCTGTGAGCTCAGTCGATGGCACTACCAAAAAAGCAGGGTTTACAGAAGACACCCAAGCCATGGACAATGCCATAATGGCCTTCCACCTTACCAAGATATGCCTGGGCCACTACTTACCAAGATATGCCTGGGCCACTACATTACTCTAGTTAGGATTAGGTAAAGAACGTTGTTCATATTGAACTGTTATGCTGCATTTCCTTGCTAAAGATGCATCAACTGTTATGAGCCTGGTCTGACGTTATTCAAAGGGGTGCATGTGGTTTCTGTAACCAGGGTCTGTAAAGTCTGTAACAGCACTACAGGGTATGAAGTAATACCGGTACATAAGGGTTAACTCGACAAGACAAGAAGAGGAGTGTAGTTGCTATGAGTAACCAAGTACAAGAACAAGTTACAAGCAACCAGTCGTTAAATGTGGTAACTAGTAAGGTGACAGGTCCTCTAGTAGCAAGGAGGTCAATGTTCTGGCTCCCCACCTAGCAGATGGTAACCAATAGCAACCAGATCTGAACCCACGTTATTGAGATTCATGGCCTGGTCACGAGGTACGGGAAGGGAAGTGTTAAGTAAGAGAGGTCTGCGCTATGTGCTCATCGGGACCCCATTCTGTTACTCCAAGTGAGGTTAACAGGGGAATGCTGGACTGGTGGAAAGGGCGCAGGCTCAGCACGTCTCTCCTAATGCAACATACATCAGGTTAGCGTGTGTATTGACATGAGACAAGTTGCTATTCAGAGGAACTCTGTATTATTACTGCACACAGTGAAGGCTCATCTCTAAATTGGGGAACTGCCTAAGGCTGCATTCACACAGGGGCGACCCGACTTCGACGCGACTTTGCTAGGCAATTTCAGCGCGACTTTCAGCGCGACTTCCAGCGCGACTTCCAGGGACTTGAGGCGACTTTACAACACGACTTTTTCCAGGCGACTTTGCCTTGACCAATCAGAAAAGGGAGGGAGGGGGTTGCCTAAAAATAAATTCTATTCTTTTCACTACAAAGTCGCTTTTATTTAGATGGGGGATCCGACTTGGAGGCGACTTCTATTCAATTCTATGGGCACAAGTCGGATAGAAGTCGCCTAGAAGTAGTACAGGAACTTTTCCTGAAGTCGTTCCGACTTCAGTAGTGTACATTAAGATGGCTCCCATTCATTTCAATGGGATTTCAGATGTCAAGCGACCTGGGGCGACTTGAGGCTACCCAAGTCGGAGCGACAGTCGCCCCTGTGTGAATGGTGCCTTAATGTTAGATTCTTCACATGACCACAGTCTCCACCTGGCCCCCAGCATTAATGAGCATGCTCCGTACGAGAGGTACCCCTGCCCGCCACAAGTGCCTGCAACCTATTAGGACTTTTGGACTCAGCAATGGCTGATGAAAAAGCTGAGAGTGAAGATTCTTCTATCAAAACTCTTCAGTATGGATGGGGGAATGGACTGATTCTCTCTCCTTCGGTCCTTAGGCTGAACAAGATATACTGCAAGGAGCCATGCATGGCTAGCATAACTGCTTCAGAAGAGGAGCAGGAGGACAACTCACTATATCCTTCTGCATATTGATAACAGAGATTAAAGCAAGGTAGAGAATGGCACTGCTAGATGCTGGCCGCTGATCCACAGCCCCCCTGTGAGAGAGGAGAGCGTACTTCACTGCACATAATTCATTTAACTCATTATTTCACTTCTATATTAAAAGAAAAGTAGTTTAGCATGGACTTTCGGTGACCTTGCAACTAGAATTAAATATGAAAAAAAAAAGGTTGACCACAAGTGCTCACAGAATCACACCACCATAAAATTACAACAAAATTAATGATACGGCTGCCATGGATTGCCCATGAGGGACTGTAAAAATATAGCACAAACATTTTCCAAAGGAGAAAACATAATTAAGACCATAGATGACCAGGAATAAAAAGACTTGGAATATAGTCTTATAATCAGAATTAAAATAAATAATATAATTAAAGTCTAGGTTGTTTTTTAATTGCAGTCAAATGAAATACGCAGGTAGTTTATGGCTTACAAATGGATTAGCAATGGCAGGATGAGTTGCAAAAGCCATATTAAAATATAACTCTAGCATAAACAGTTTTTTTAAGTTTTGGAAAGAGTGGCAGATTTTTATTGTTTTTTTTCTCCTATTGGGGGAATTTATCTTCATTGTGGTCACCAATGCAGGACAAAAGGATAGGACACTGTTTACTTTTGCAGATAAGCAAAATGAAAAAAAATTATACTGACTAAAGCTGGCCATATTAAGTCAAAAAATATGTTGCACACAGGTGTCACCAACCAGATAAGAAAAATATGTAAATCAATATAAGGTGCATACAGTAATAATAATCATCCAATCAAGTAACAACCCATGTATGGATCAACAAACCATATGTGCATATAACAGTGATTGAAAAATTCATAAATAGTCCAATAAAGTCCATCAAAAAAAGAAGAAAGTGCTCTTGTGCAAAAAGTTCATGTAAACGCTTAAGTGTTATTCACACCCAGAAGTGCACACCCCACTCACAAGCCGCTTACCAGCTAATATGACCCAAAGATGGGGGTCTGGCTGCACTTTATCACAGTATCCCCATGGGATGGATGGATTCAAGGATGGATTACCATACAGCCAAGATGATCAACAATACACTCAGTGAGGAGGGGAAACAAAAGAGAAACTCATAGTGTAGTAATTTGAGGTTCAAGCTTTTAATAAAGGTGAAAACTACTTACAACAAGGCAGGAGTAACTTACATTGTACAATAAAACATGTGCAACACCCCGGCGGGCATGATGATGTCATCGCTGTAGCTCCTCCCTATATTGATAGCGCAACACAAAGCTGGCCATATACCAGTAGCATTTTGTTTGAAAGGTCAGGAAAATTGAGATCATTGTGCACCAAAGCATTCAATTTTGTCATCATTGGGTCAACTAATTTCATTTGAAAGTTTTTAAAATGCTGTCCAGACCTGCTACTCGAATAGTATGTATTTATTATTATTATAATTTATTGATCACATTTCTATTTGTGCCTACATGCGCATTACAATATTTTTTTTTTCACATACAAAAACTACATTCAATATTAGAGTTTTGTTCATTCCAGAAACATTTTCTATCTTGCTACTTCAAATTCTCTCATCACTACTGTCAAAAACAATAGTCAACTTAATCCCACTAACCATTAGAAAATCAAGCAAATGTTCCCCAAAATAAATATTTTAAATGACATTCTACTGGTATATGGGCAACTTAGGCTTTTCATTGTCTTTAAAGTGTATTTATGGGCGAAATAAAAAAATAATATATGCTGACTGTATTCAGTAGCATCAACACCTTCCAGTAGATCTGTTATTTTTCTGCTTTTGTAGTAGGGTGGCAATGCTGTTCATTTTGAAGAGAAATCACCCAGCAGCCTTGTCATTCTGTGGATGGGTAGTCTTAAGCTGGGTACACACGATCAGATTATTGGACGAATTTTCGTCTGTTTTTTTTTTTTTTGGATGCTAGTCTCATATCAAATCTGAAGAGGTTACTAAACATCCGAAAAGTCTCGTACGACAAAATACAACGTCAGAATATACTTTACTGCAGAACTTGACTCGTTAGATGCACTAGACATCATTGCTCCCCCCCCCACCCTGCAATGCAAAGTGTAAGAAAAAAATGTTTTCTGTTTGGTTACATTCCTTTTTTAAATTTGCCTTAACACCAGTGAGAAGGTAAGTGGGGAAAAAAATTTGGGGAGAGAGTTGTTCCTTTTAGGGCTCGTTTACACTTGCTTCAAAATGTGACATTGGACACGCTTTAACCACTGGTCGCTTGCCGTATAGTAAAATTACGGCAGCGGGGTGGCACTTTCATTGTGGAATGACATCATGATGGCACACCAGAACGACCGCTTGCAGGGGCATGCAACGAAGTGATCGCGGCTGCACCATGTTCCTAGGCCATGTTCTCGGTAAAAAGCGACTCTTTGCCCATGTGATCGGCTGTGTCACATGTAAACAAGGAAGTGCCGTTTATCGGCTCACACTGACAGAGTGTGTGGAGAGCATCTCCTTGCAAGGGAGACCTGTACAGGTAATCAGGGCACTGATCATGGTCCCATCAGTGCCCATCAGTGTTGCCCATCGGTGCCCATCATCAGTTCTGCCTATAATTGTCTACCAGTGCCGCCTATCAGTGCCCATCAGTGCTGCCTATCAGTGCTCATCAGTGCTGCATATCAGTGCCACCTATCAGTGCATGTCTCTGGCGGCAAATTAGTGCCTCCTCATCAGTGCCAGCTAATCAGTGCCCATCACTGCAGCCCATCAGTGCCGTCTCATCAATGCACATCAGTGAAGGAAAGAAATTACTTATTTACTGACAGAGAATAAGAAAAACTTTTAGCAAAAAATAAAAAACACCGCGGTGATTAAATACCACCAAAAGAAAGCTCTATTTGTGTGAAAAAAATTATAAAAATTTAATTTGGGTACAGTGTTGCATGACTGGGCAGTAGAGTTGAGCGAACCCGAACTGTAAAGTTCGGGTCCTTACCGAACTTTGGGGTGTCCGTGACCCGGACCCGAACCCGAACATTTGAAAAAAAGTTTGGGTTCGGGTTCTGGGTTCGGGTATTTGATCCCGCCTGTTGAACAGCTGCAGGGCAGCCAATCAACAAGCGTTTCACTGGTTTGCCCTTAGAAGCCATCCCAGCCATGCCTACTAATGGCATGGCTGTGATTGGTCAAAGCATCATGTGACCCAGCCTCTTTATAAGCTGGAGTCACTTAGTGCTGCATGTCGCATGCTCTCAGGCTAGGGTAGGGAGAGGATGCTGCCGGCGCAGTGAGGGACAGATTGCAGATATAATAACATCTCATCCTGCATTACAGAATGATCTGATTGTGGACTAGGTAGAGATTACTACTACTACTGCTTTGAGGGACAGATTATTGTTCTAAAATAATCTCCTAGTTCTATAGGAAGAGGTTCCTGCTGTTGCTGTAAGGGACAGATTATTGTTCTAAAATCATCTCCTAGTTCTATAGGGTCAGGTTCCTGCTGTTGCTGTAAGGGACAGATTATTGTTCTAAAATCCTTTTGCAGCCCTCTAGTACTTTCCAGGACTTTTTTACAGTCATTTTTGTGCCGAAAAGTTCAGGTCCCCATTAACTTCAATGGGGTTCGGGGTCAAGTTCGGGTCAAGTTCAGTACCGAACCCGAACTTTTTCGCGAGGTTCGGCGGAACTCGAACATCCAGGTGTTCGCTCAACTCTACCGGGCAGTTGTCATTCAAAATGTGACAGTGCTGAAGGCTGAAAATTGGCCTCGGCAGGAAGGGGATAAAGGTGTCCAGTAGGCAGGTGGTTAAAGCATTTTGAATGCCAATCAAAGCTTCTCTCAAATAAAATGGTAAGGTTATAGTTCTGTTTACACATTGTGTTTGCTGTGTTTCAAAAATTATACCCTGTGATGCTTTTTTGGAGCTTCAAAGCATCTCTAAAGCCTCCATAGAAGTCTATGACTACGAACGCTTGCAGCACCAAAGCTTTTGAGAGGCTTTTATTTAGCTTTAGGTTTGATTTGTTTTGGAGGTATTGCAGGTATTGCAGGTATGAGATATCCCAAAATGCACTGGGAAATAAACAAGAGAACTAGAAAGACATCATCAGCAGTCACTTCTGCTTTATGTGTATATACTGCATTCTGGAAGTGTCTGGTGCAGACGTCACATCTAGTGTGCAGAGAGGAGGAGCAGGAAGGTGAGTGGGGTCCAGACCAGAGTGGAATAACTAGCAGACAGCACATAACATGGGAATGCTATAGCAGATAGTGAGCAAGGACCGGAGAAAAAGGATTGAGCAACAAAGGATCAGCAGAATTGGGAGACTGGAGTAGGAGAAACTAGCACTGTCACACACAGCATGGGAGCAATATAGTAGGAGGTGCGCGGAGACCAGAGAGAGAAGAGGATCAGCAGAGCTCTGGGTTACTACTGAGTTGAGAATCAGCAGAGCTGGGAGTTACTACTGAGCGGGGGATCAGCAAAGCTGGAGGTACTAGTAAGTGGGGCATTAGCAGAGCTGGGGGTTACTACTGACTGGGGGGTCAGCAGAGCTGGGGGGTACTACTGAGCTGGGGATCAGCAGAGTTGGGGGTTACTACTGAGTGGGAAATCAGCAAAGCTGGGGATACTACTGAGTAGGCCATCAGCAGAGCTGGGGGTACAACTGAGCAGGAAATATGCTAAACGAGGGTATTAATAAGCAGGGGATTTGTTAAAGGAGGGTACCAATGAGCTGGGTATCTGCTGAGCAGTGGTACTAATAAGCTGGGGATATGCTGAAAAAGGGTACCAATGCTGAACAGGGGTGGGTAGTAATGAGCTGGAGATCTGCTCAGTGGAGATACTATTGAGCTGGGGTTCTACTGGGCCCCTTTAAATCAAATCGAAAATCAACACACACAGGGCATTTGCCAAACTTCATAAAAGTGGAGTTCCACCCAAAAGTGGAACTTCCGCTTTAAGAGAAGGTGACCCCCTGACATGCCATAATTGGCATGTCATTTTTTTGGGGGGGGGGCCGTGGACCCTGTTTTCACAGGGTCCACTTCCTCTCCTGGCGCCGAGGAGCCGGAAGGAAGTTCACCTTCCCCCCATCCCTCTCTGCGATCTTCTGCAACACGTCACAGGTCCCAGAAGATAAGCCAAGCCATTCACAAGCCGCAGCACGACTCGCGCATGCGCAGTGAGCGCCCGGCTTTGAAGCCAAAGCCGGGTGCCCACTCTTGTGATGCTGGCACCACCGAGGGGAGGGCGAGACGAGCAAGCCCTCGGACGGCCGCATCGTTGGAACGAGGGACAGGTGAGTGTCCGATTGTTAAAAGTCAGCAGCTGCCCTTTTGGTAGCTGCTGACTTTTAACAGGGTGGAACTCCGCTTAAAGCTTCAAAAAAGCGTCACTGATGCATAACAGAAGCATCAAAATAAATAAGTAAATGAATCCTTAAGGTCTCATAGATTTTACAATTAAAATAAAAATGTAAAACAGTTTTTAGAGAATCAAAGTTCTCAACACAGTGAAAGTCAGTTATACTCTTCTTAAAATGTTCATGTATGGCACTGGAGAAGTATGGTTATAGCAGTTTTATTAAACAGCACCAACATAATATTCATAAAAGACACAATTGAATTCAAAGTAAACACTTCAATTAAGTGACAGTTGATGAGTGATCACAATTCTTTGCTTTTGTACAATCTTTAACTGTTATCAATCGGCATTTGAAGCATTCTGTGCCTTGATGAATATTACAATTTGTCCCTATTTTGACATCTTAAAATAATTCATTATAGACAGAAATGCTCTATGTTATAGCTGAGAGAGCAACTCTCTGAACGATCGACGTGTACAATATTCTGTAGATGGAAAAGCTTCCAGGGTTCATCAATAAATGTCAAATTGGACAGCCTAATAGCAGTGACATCAATATGCTGATTTGGGCAGCCATTAGGATTATAGCAGTGAGTAGAAAACTTGGCAATCCTTTGTAACCTGTACCCTTATGAAACCATGTTCTGGCTATCCATCGCTTAAAACTTATTTTTTTTTTCTTTTATAAAAAAGGGGTCAATTCATTATAGGCTCAAAATAAGCTACAAAGCCCCTGAGGATAGATGATTTGATATTAACCTCAAAATGACCCACCATATCAAGAAAGGCGGAAGTGCTAACAGAGATTTAATGAAATTTCCATTTAGATCATTAATGGCTCGATGAATATACACTCATAAATCTCAAAAGCATTATTGATCCTTAATTATGTTCCAGCGGTGCCAGTGAAAATACCCAAGGAGTGCCCTATTTTTGCTGTAATGAATAGTTTATGTGACTCCAACTGCTTTTAAAGGCCTAATGGATTGATGAAGACACTTCACAATAAACAAGTGGCCTTCAGTTGACCTTCAAAAGTGGTTTTGATGACCTGCAAATCTAAACTTAAAGTTTTATTCAAAGGCTAAATAAATATATAATGAATAATGATGATTCCTTAAGTATGTAATGCTAACAAGACTTCCCTGTTTCATTAAAATCTAAAAGAAAAAAAGACAGTAATTATAAATTAAAGTGAACCTATCAAGAGAGAAACATGAAGGCTTCCTTAGTTGACCATGTCTTGTGCAAATGCCCTGCTGACATCTTGTTTCAATCACTGAAGTCACTGATTGAGAACAGGTATGAAAGTTTACCAGTTCTTATTTTACTCTGACACTCTGAGTGATTTGGAAAATGTTAAAAATAGTGGATCAGCTGGATTTAAGTTTCAATATTGATCTATGAAAATAAGATGTTAATGCTCAACTCCAGCCAAAGCATTTTATTTTCGGTACAGCATGGAAGGGTTTAAGCCTCTTTATTGCCATCTTTGTTCCTATCGGTGAAACCAGGGCTGCCAATAGGGGGGCACCACCGATACTCCTGTATGGGCTGGGGCAGCAGGGGGATCAGATGTGGGCAGGGAGTGTGATCGGCACAGCGCGGGGGGGGGGGTAATTACTGGGACCCATCCCCTGTATTTTTCAGGATTATTATTATTATTATACAGGATTTATATAGTGCCAGCAGTTTGCGCAGCTCTTTACAAAAATGAATGGAGAGCATATTTCATATTTGCTGGCCCCTTCCTTTCCTAAAGGAACACGATGAGTGATTGGTACTGATCACTCACTGTGTTCATTCATAACTAAAGCATAGTAAGCTCTATACAGAGTGTTTTCTGTTCATTCACTGGCCAGTGCCACTGAGACTGCAGAAAAAGGGACTGAGAAATCCTCAACCCCTTTTTCTGTCTCGAAAGTGACATCAAAGTGTGATTGGATAATTTTTGTCTGTATTGAATAGTTCCATGAATAAATGGAGGTCTATGACTCCCTTTGGAAGTCTGGGCTGCTAACTGAACTGATCCAATTTTTATGTAGTTTCAGTATAAGGGCTATTAAAATAAGAAAAGAGGAGCGCCTGTTGTCCAGAGTGATGCCACACTTGATGGAAAGATATCAATTGTTCATTGAGAATCAAGAATAAACAAATCAAGCCAATGCATTTCAGGATAACTGCTTCCCCCTTCTTCAGGGCTAGCAAAGAAGAACAATAAATGCCAAAAAATAATAGTATCTCTGCATTTGTGGTTTCAAAATATAACATTTGTAACTTTATTTGGGTTATTATATACAATGGTTGTCTATGTGCGTTATGCAGACTTAATTTCCCACGCTATGACTGCCTTTCTTCTCCATTGAAAATGCAGCTAGAAGAGTGGGATTAGTCTTCAGGAATAAAATACCTGATTTTTCCACATGCCTGTATGCTTACCCTTAGTGAACACAACATCTAACAGTTGACAACTTCAAATATTTGTTAACAATGAAAATAAGAAAATAATAGTAGTAAATGTCCATTGACTTTGGCCTGTAGATGGCAAAATGGTATTGAAAGCCATATGAAATTAAAACTTTTGCTGTAAAATCCAAGACCCTTCTCTAGGACACCCTGCCCAGGCCACTACTGAAATAAGGAAATGAGATTTTGGCAACGTCAAAACAAGATTAGCAAATTCAAATAAAGTCCTTCCTTCAAAGTCATTCTAAAAAATGTATGGTATACTATTTATAGTGGTGCCAGAAAACTAGAGACCTATTCATTTGTTGGTGACTGAGTTTGTGAAATGTGTTAAGTTAAAGCCGAATTCCAGGAATTCAGCTACTTTGTAAAAATTGCAAGCATACCATGAGTTAAGTCTAATGAGGTTCCTGTCACCTTGTAGACTTCATTCTTTTATTTACATCTGATCTGACAGGTTTATTGTGCTCCCGGAAGATAACTTTGGGAGCTCTGAGGCTGCTCACTGTAGTCTCAGTTCCTTCAAGAGCACTGCTGCCAATCACAGAAGCCTTTGTACTATGTGAATTCATTCACAAAATACAAAGGCTTCTGTGAATAGGCAGCAGAGGTGAAGGGCAGGCGTAGCTGCTCTGTATACTTCTCTCCTCTCACAGCTGAAGTGTAACTTCTGGGAGTGCAATAAGCATGTCACATATGAGCATATTTATAAAAATAAATCCCAGAGGTGACCTGCACCTAATTGGACTTGACTCATAGTGTGCCTGCACTATTGTAAAGTTACATTCAGTTTTAAGCACACTCAATGGGGCAGGTTATATCCCCCAACTTGAGAAAAATGGCCCAGTCGAAGAGGAATATATTCAACAAAATGACTTAACCTGTGCTGGGAAGACTGAGAAGAATGGATGTAAGAGGACACTGTCAAGATAATATATAGAAACTAGAAAGCAGTATCTCACAACTGGGAGGAATGGCAGTAGAAATCCAAAGTCCAACTTGTGGCACCAATGACAAGGAGAGAGAGAAAATATTTGTTTCCTCTATGTCACAGTTGACAAGGTCTCCAGTGACTGGGAGTGAGAAGGCTTTACCAGTGATCTCAAACCTGAACACTTTGATATGATGGGCTGTTTTCCGGCACGCAGAGCGTTATGTAGTGAGCAACCTGCAAGCTGCGAGGACACTACCAACAATCACACTTTAAGACCGAGCCTCTTTTTGGAGTTCGGTGTTTACAAGTTAAAACCAGGTTTTTTTGCTATAAAATTACTTAGAACCCCCAAACATTATATATATTTTTTTCTAACACCCTAGAGAATAAAATGGCGGGCATTGCAAAACTTTATGTCACACCGTATTTGCGCAGCGGTCTTACAAGCGCGATTTTAAAAAAAAAAATTCATTTTTTTTCGTTAAAAAATAAGACAACAGTAAAGTTAGGTCAATTTTTTCCATATTGTGAAAGATAATGTTACGCCGAGTAAAATGATACCCAACATGTCACGCTTCAAAATTGCGTCCGCTTGCGGAATGACGACAAACTTTGCAACATAAAAATCTCCATTGGCGACGTTTAAAAAATTCTACAGGTTAGCATTGTTGAGTTACAGAGGAGGTCTAGGGCTAGAATTATTGCTCTCGCTCTAATAATCGCGGCGATACCTCACATGTGTGGTTTGAACACCATTTTCATAAGTGGGCGGGACTTACGTATGCGTTCGCTTCTGCACGCGAGCTCGCAAGGACGGTGCGCTTTAATTTTTTTTTTTTTTATTATTTATTTTACTTTTTAATTTTTATTTTTACACCTTTCTTTTTTTTAAAAAAAAAAATTTTGATCACTTTTTTTCCTATTACACCAAATGTAAACATTCCTTGTATTAGAAAAAAGCATGCCAGGACCTCCAAAATATGAGATCAGGGGTCAAAAAGACCTCAGATCTCATATTTACACTTAAATGCATAAAAAAAAAAAAAAATTGAAAATAAAGGGCACTGGAAAAAAAAAAGTCCCCTTTAAGAGCATTGGGCGGAAGCGACTTGTGACGTAGCTTCCGCCCAGCCATGTTATGGAGCCGGGTGAGCGGCTTCAGCCGCTCACTTGACTCACGGACACTGGGGGGGATGGACGCGATCATCTCCGCCGCTGCCGGCGGGTCCGGTAAGCAGCGGAGATGACCGGAAAGCGGCGGGAGGGGGGGGCACCTATCCCGCCGCTGATAAAAGTCATCTCGCAGCGAATCCGCCGCTAAGACCACTTTTATCTTGCAGGGAATCGCCTGCTGAAAAAAAAGATACCGGGATTATGGTAGCTATCTGCTACCATAACAACGGTATTCCACTTCAAAACTGCCGCCGTCAAACGACGGCCGGCGGTCCGGCAGTGGTTAATGGGAGTTACAGTGTGGATTTCATTCTGCTCATCGCAGCTATTAAAAATACCCTCAGCGAACCCAGGCAAAGTGATGACAAAACCCTCTGGAGTCCAGAGGTCTACAGGGGGTGAGTCCTGACCATCTTTGTGCACAGGAAGAGGTTGGATGACACTGAAAAAAAAAGAAGTGGTACTTGTGGAGCAAAAGAGGAGCTTGCCCATGGTAAGTGTGAGCATAACATCTATTAAAATTGGAAAAGGTTTCTAAATATTGAAAAGATAAAACTGGAATTCAAGCACTTCTAGGAGTTCCTTTTAATAAGACATAACACCAATCAAAAATGATCTCCCATTTTTTCGCAGTTTTATTCTTTCCATTTTCCTTTTATATGCTAGTTATAAACATTATACAATTAAATATATTTCATCTTTATGTTTGCATAAAATAAGCTCTCTACTATGTCAGACTATCTGTTGCTGTGTTTAAAACAGGAGAGATCTAAATTCAAACACTAACATCTAACATAAGCATTAACATGCGAATATAATTTGTAATATGTTCAATCTTGCAGATTTTTCTCTGGTGTTGTCACCCTGTCATAAGTACTCCTGATGGAGGATACAAGTGGTCATGCTGACACTGGCAGCACTGAGATGCAAAAAAAAAAGAATTTTTAAAAAAATGCAATTATTTATAATACACGGCGGTCCAGCAACATAACCATCACTCAGTTAGGATTTATATCTATTTTAAAGTATATGTATACCCTTACCTTGTAAAACAACCCATTCCATTTAAAATAGAAATGAAATGTTTATAGATATAAAAAAAAAAATTCTAAAACCTTTTTTCCCCACTTTTTATAAGTGATCACATTCCCTCTGTTCTCAGCTACATAGTAGCTGGAGGAGGAGAAACAGCAGCAATCTGGTTTCCCAGTGAGTGGCGGTGCAGGGGAGGGCATGTCAGGACTAGAGTTGAGCAAACCTCTGGAAGTTCGGGTTCTGCTGGTCCGTCCGAACTTCGGGACAAAGTCCGGGTCCGGGTCCGGACGGAACCCGAACGATCGCACGGAAAAAATACAAAAATAAAAAATTTTTTATAAATGTCAATAAAGGGACAGGGGTAAAAAAACATCCCGTGAACGGGATGGGAATGGGGGTAAAATGAAGGAAAACGTCGGGAGACCCCGAAAGGTCCTGAAACAATGTCGGTAAAAACACGTATTTTCAAGCCCAGGGGTAACTAAAGTTACCCCAAGCAACAGGCACGCTAGCAAGCCCAAGGCAGGCCTGGGCCTGGGCCTGAAACAGGGCTTCAAGCCTGCCTGGTCGTCTTGGGCTTGAAGGTCTCCAAACGAGTTGAGATCAGGACTGTACGGGAGGGGACGTGGCGGTGAGTGACCCTTTGGTCTAACGACGACAAAGAGGAG
>BLSH010288602.1:145795-170528 GCA_018402905.1 Glandirana rugosa
TCATACCACTATGGTGTACACACCCTGTAAAAATGTCAGACCGGTGTATCTCTCCGGGTTGTAACTTGATCGTGGAAGTCCGATATTTAATGTGTAGAGTAAAGAGTTGGTGGATAATGTTAAGACTTCCGGGACCTCGTGGTCCTGTTACCTTTGCGGGTGTTTTACCGGGGTAAAAAGTTTCGATTATGGGGTTACATATTAGATACTCCGTATTACTCAGAAAACTTGCCAAGTAAAAAAAGGTCTTCGAAAACCTTTTACACCGAATTGTAATAGGTGGTTGAGAAATGAGATGTGTAATTTATAGCCTGAAGGTGCTAGTTCAATGTTGGGCCTCTCTATGTGGCCAGACTGTAAAAATGTCCCACACATGTGGTATCACCATACTCAAAAGGAGTAGTAGAATGTGTTTTGGGGTGTAATTTGAGGTATGCATATGCCATGTGAGAGAAATAACCGGTTACAATGACAATTTTGTTGAAAAAAAAAATCTTCATTTTGCAAAGAATTGTGGGAAAAAAATGACAACTTCATAAAACTCACCATGCCACTTACTAGATGTTAGGGTCTCAAGAAATGAGAAAGGCCATCAGTACATCAGGTGTGATCAATTTTCAGTGATTTGCACCATAGGTTGTAGACTCTCTAACTTTCATTAAGACCAAATAATATACACTAATTTGGGTTATTTTTACCAAAGATATGTAACATTATAAATTGTGGCCAAAATTTATGAAGATACATTACTAATTTGCAAAATTTTATAACAAAAACTAAGAAAAATGTGTTTATTTTCAAAATTTTCGGTCTACTTTTAATTATAGTACAAAAAATAAAAACCTCAGTGGTGATTAAATACCACCCAAAGAAAGCTCTATTTGTTTGAAAAAAAAGACACCAATTTCATATGGGTACAGTGTTGCATGACCGAGTAATTGTCATTCAAAGTGTGAGCACACTGAAAGCTGAAAATTGGTCTGGGCAGGAGGGGGGGTTTAAGTGCCCATTAAGCAAGTGGTTAAAAAATACACCCCTCACATTTTTGCAAATATTTTATTATAACTTTTCATGTGAAATTACACTTTGCTACAATGCAATGTAGTGAGTATACAGCTTGTATAACAGTGTACATTTACTGTCCCCTCAAAATAACTAAACACACCAGATAAATTCCAACAGGCTTGGACAATCTGGCCATATGTTTAATTGAATATAACCCCCTTCAAGTGAGGGGTGTTGGGGAAGCGGAGCGGCATGCAGGGACTAAACTAATGTTATCAGATGTACCCTGTAAAGAATAAAATGTCTTGCACGTGTTAAAATACCTCTGATATGGAGCTACTAAGGTAACTCCACGCTTCTGTAGTTTCATTCTTCCTTAGACACAAACAATTTGATATCTACTGTACTTCTTTGCAGTTGTTATTGTTATTGTAATGAAAATTCTTCAATTAAAACCATTGTTTCAAAAAAATAAAAATAACTCAACACACAGCCATTAATATCTAAACCACTGGCACCAAAAGTGAGTACACCCCTAAGTGAAAATGTCCAAATTTTTCCCAATTAGCCATTTTCCCTCCCCGATGTCATGTGATTCGTTAGTGTTACAAGGTCTCAGGTGTGAATGGGGAGCAGGTGTGCTAAATTTGGTGTTATCACTCTCACTCTCTCATACTGGTCACTGGAAGTTCAACATGGCACCTCATGGCAAATAACTCTCTAAGGATCTGAAAAAAAGAATTGTTGCTCTACATAAAGATGGCCTAGGCTATAAGAAGATTACCAAGACCCTGAAACGGTGGCCAAGACCATACAGCGGTTTAACCACTTCAGCCCCGGAAGGATTTGCCCCCTTCCTGACCAGAGCCCTTTTTGCGATTCGGCACTGCGTCATTTTAACTGACAATTGCGCGGTCGTGCGACGCTGTACCTAAACGAAATTTGCATCCTTTTTTCCCCACAAATAGAGCTTTCTTTTGGTGGTATTTGATCACCGCTGCATCATTTCTGATCGCCGCTATAAACAAAAGAAGAGCGACAATTTTGCAAAAAAACCCAAATTTCTTACTTTTTGCTAAAATACAAATTCAAAAAAAAAAAATTAAAAAAAAAACATTTTTTTTCATCGGTTTTGGCCGATTTATATTCTTCCTCATATTTGTGATAAACAAAATCGCAATTGGCGTTTATTGATTGGTTTGCGCAAAAGTTGCCGCGTTTACGGATGATGAGAATTCATTTCTGGGGTTTATATATTTTTTTTTTTTTTGCTAGTAATGGCGACGATCTGCGATTTTTAGCGGTACTGCGATATTGCAACGGGCATGTCGGAACATTTTGACACTTTTTTGGGACCATTGGCATTTATACAGCAATCAGTGCTATAAAAATGCACTGATTACTGTGTAAATGCCGTTGGCAGTGAAGGGGTCCGGCGGTGTGCGCTCACAGTGCGCGATCTGGCAGCCGCCGTCAGATGATGGCGATTTGCCCAGGAGAGCCATCTTGTCGCCCTCAACCTGCGGTTGCCGGTCGGCAAGTGGTTAACAGGACAGGTTCCACTCAGAACAAGCCTTGCCATGGTCGACCAACAAAGTTGAGTGCACATGCTCAGCGTCATATCTAGAGGTTGTTTTTGGGAAATAAACGTATGAGTGCTGCCAGCATTGCTGCAAAGGTTGAAGGGGTGGGGGGTCAGCCTGTCAGTGCTTCGACCATACGCTGCACACTGCATCAAATTTGTCTGCATGGCTGTTGTCCCAAAAGGAAGCCTCTTCTAAACATGGTGCGCAAGAAAGCCCGCAAACATTTTGTTGAAGACAAGCAGACTAAGGGCATGGATTACTGGAACCATGTCCTGTAGTCTGATGAGACCAAAATAAACTTATTTGGTTCAGATGGTGTCAAGCGTGTGTGGCGGCAACCAGGTGAGGAGTACAAAGACAAGTGTGTCTTGCCTACAGTCAAGCATGGTGGTGGGTGTGTCATGGCTTGGGGCTACATAGGTGCTGCTGGCACTGGGGATCTACAGTTCATTGAGGGAACCATGAATGCCAACATGTACTGTGACATACTGAAGCAGAACATGATCCCCTCCCTTTGGAGACTGGGCCACAGGACAGTATTCCAACATGAAAACGACCCCAAACATACTTTTGACGACCACTGCCTTGCTAACAAAGCTGAGGGTAAAGGCGATGGACTGGCCAAGCATGTCTCCAGACCTAAACTCTATTGAGCATCTGTGGGGCATCCTTAAAAGGAAGGTGGAGGAGCGCAAGGCCTCTAACATCTACCAGCTCCATGATGTCATCATGGAGGAGTGGAAAAGGAATCCAGTGGCAACCTGTGAAGCTCAAGTGAACTCCATGCCCAAGAGGGTTAAGGCAGTGCTGGAAAATAATGATGGCCACATAAAATATTGACACTTTGGGCCCAATTTGGACATTTTCACTTAGGGGTGTATTCAATTTTGTTGCCAGAGGTTTAGACATTAATGGCTGTGTGTGTTGAGTTATTTTGAGGGGACAGCAAATTTACACTGGTATACAAGCTGTACACTCACTACTTTACATTGTAGCAAAGTGTCATTTCTTCAGTGTTGTCACATGAAAAGATAGAATAAAATATTTACAAAAATGTGAGGGGTGTACTGACTTTTGTGAGATACTGTATCTGTGCATTTGTGGTTTCACAATATAACATTTGCAACTTTATTTAAGTTATTATAGAAAATGGTTGCCTATGTGAGTTATGCAGACTTCATTTCCCATGCTATGGCTGGCTTTCTTCTCCACTGAAAATGCAGCTAGAAGAGTGGGATTAGTCTTCAGGAATAAAGTACCTGGTTTTTTCACATGCCTGTATGCTTACCCTTAGCGAACACAACATCTAAAAGTTGATAACTTCAAATATTTGTTAACAATGAAAATAACAGTATTAAAAGTCCGTTGACTTCTGAGGTGCGTGTCATGCACCTAATTGGACTTAACTGATAGTGTGCCTGCACTTTTACAAAGTTGCTGAATACCTAGAATTCAGTTTTAAGCACACTCAAATGGGCAGGTTATGTCCCTCAACTTGATCAAAATGACCCAGTCAAGGAGGAAGGCAATCAACAGGATGACTTCAACTGTGCTGGGAAGAATGGATGCAAGAAGACACTGTCAAGATAAGATATAGAAACTGTAAATCAGTGTCCCACAACTGGGAGGAAAGCAGAATAAACCCAAAGTCCAACTCGTGGCACCAAAGAAAGGGAGAGAGAAAATATGCCTAACAACTGGGAGGAACGGCAGAAGAAATCCAAAGTCCAACTTGTGGCACCCTGGGCGAGGCCTGATCTGCAGCTCCTGACTATATCCTCACTCCTCCACCCAAACTCTCCTGAATCCTGCTGGCAGATAGCTGTATTTAAGGAGGCCTGCCCCCTGCCAATCCAGCCTGTGGATTGATCAGGGCTCCTTGTCATACATCAGTAAGTGACACCTTCTCCTTCATCCCCCTTTCCAAAACTTTCCAAGCTCAAGGGGGTGGAATCTCCAAGGGGTGTTCCTTCCCTCTATCTCCAGCACCTCCCTGAGCCATTCCCCTAGCCCCGATCAAAACATTCAGGCCTGCACTTACAGTCAGGCCTGACTAGATTTTTCCTTACCTATCAAAAATCTGCAAAAGTAAAGTACCTATACTATGGGGGCGCTACACTGTCAAGACAGATGTTAATTGTCCAAGAACTTGGAAGTAGGCGTGAGGGCTGAAACACACTTCTGAGCTGTGTTGCACGAGCTAACGTGTCATAGTGTCATTCATTTTGAATGTCACCACAATGCACTAAGGCAATGCAGCACTGACTCACATGTATTGCAGCACATCACAATGAAAAGTAAAGCATTACAGTGCATTGTGGTGAAATGTGTTGGAAAAATTGCTGCATGTCCATTTTTGGTCTGTTTCTGTCCTCTGGCAGCCCATTCAAAATGGGTAGGTTGTCTTAATGCAATGCACAAATAAATAAATAAACAACACAGAGTGGCCCCAAACCTCCTTTTCTCTGGTCCCCTCTGGTGCTTCTGACTCCTCCTCTCCAGTGAGTGCCCCCATGGGAAAATAAACCAATGTTGAGTCTCTGACCTTCAATATCTAAGATGTGTGTCTTTTAATAAAGTCCAGGAAGGGGATACTATGGGGTTGATTCACTAAAACTGGAGAGGGCAAAATCTGGTGCAGCTCTGCATAGTACCCAATCAGCTTCTAACTTCAGCTTGTTCAATTAAGCTTTGAGAAAAAATCCTAGAAGCTGATTTCTATGCAGAGCTGCACCATATTTTTCACCCTCCAGTTTTAGTAAATCAACCCCTATAAGTCAAGATGGAGTTCTCTGTTCTCATTTTTTTATTGCTATATCCCTGCTAAGGAAATTTACCCTATTTGTACTGGAGACAATTGCGACCTAGGCAGAAACCGAGTCTAAATCTAAAATGTTATATTTGTGACCAGAGCAAGAGGTGACAGCTAATTATTCAATGGAGACAGATATTCCAGTCACAACTATCTAGGATGAGAATTGCTATTATTTTAGTGGGATTACCTCTCATTTCCTGTTGCATCCCCAAGACAGGGGGTGAAGGAATATCTTCCAAGTGAGACACAAAGTTTTTAACATTTCCCTACTTCTCTATCCAAAGATGTTATTCACACAGTACACTTTAAGGTGTAGATATACTAAGTATACCATGATCTAGATTAATAAGAACTTCCACAGTTGATTTGCTTCAAAGTGCTGTGACAAACAGCCCATGTCAGTTGTGGATGGAGTATATCTGCCACATAGAATCTTGAGATTCTTAAGGTAAATAGGTGGCAGGGAGAGGCCTGTAGGCAGCAAGGGGTTAAGTATTGTCACACCTTGCTCCCCAGCTGGGGTATACTTTTAACTGACCTGGGTGTAATCAGTGGTGGTGCTGAGAGAGAAGGAGCAGGCTGTGAGTGAACACGTCTGCAGGACTGAAGCAGACCCAGTGAGGTCTATCTGGTACCCAGGAGGCTTTTATTCATGTAATGGACTTTTGTGTTTTGGGACTGTTTTCTACCCCTGTGAGGGAAGCCTTTCTGTTATCCTTTATTTGCTGAATGAATAAATATGGGCAAGAAGCCCTTAACCTGACATACAGCTGGATTACATGTTTGAGAACCTCTCCACTTGAAGCTAATCGCCCACAGTGACTATGTCACAAGAGAAGAATAGAAGCTGCTGTTTTAGGCCTCCTCCTGAATATTGATGCCATGGTTGTGTCTAATCGCCATATGTTTCAGTCACAGTCCAAGAACAAGCATGGCAAGCCACAAATGGGCATTAGAAAAGTGTCAAAACCACCTATCTATATATCAGAACATATTCAGATAGTACTGAAGTCAAAGCATTAGAATGACAGCTAAGGGACTGTCCCAAAGGAGAGTTCTTTAATTGCAGCTTCCATTGACCACTCATAACTGTGTCCCTTTAAAGTGGATGTAAACCCCATTCATGAAATTTGAGCTGGGCACATATATCTGCAATGTTTTCTTATCTCTCTTCAAAGCCCAAATTCCCTAATTCCCATGGCTTTCTCCTACTCCATTCCTCTGTTATCAGCATGATAGCTTCTAACAAGTTCTCTTTCAACTGAGATAAAACCAGGCTGAATTTTGTATTGAGGGAGGTTACAATAAATAGATTAGCAGAGAGTGGGTCTATTCACAGCACAGCTCTGAAAGTCTCTGCCTATGTGGAGGGGCTGTGTTTAATCAGCTGTCTCCCAGTGTAAGCAAAGAATCCACACCCAGTGCTGAATGAGGAAGTGAAAATTCTAACAGGACTTGCACTTTCTAAACAGTATATGAAGCTGAAGACAGCAGATATACACTCTCCTCCTCCGTGTCCCGGGCTTCCCTTGAGTTGCGTCTCCTCCTCCTTTCTCAGCCGTGCGTTTTCTCCTCCAAAAGGTGGCTTCTCCTTTTGGCCAATTGGGAAACGGGTCTCACGGCCCGCTTCCTAAATGGCCAGGAGGAGAATCAGTGTGATAATAGCGAAAGTTTATTCGCTATTGTCACACAACTGGGTGGGATCGGCACCCTTTTTTGAAGCCTATTAGAGCCTCTGGCTCTAATCAGGTGCTTAAAAAAAAAAAAAAAAAACACCCTCCCACTGGAATCCATGGTCCGGTGCCCTTTATGTAGATCAGGGGGCTGGATGCATGGATAGGGGGGGTGGCGCCCATGCGCCCCTAATGGACGGGCCGCCACTGGTGTGAAGTAAAGCAAGTGGTTAACAAGGGTAATGAAGATCTACCAAGCAGCCTGCCGTGTATACATACTCTCTCTTCATGAGTAGGTCTGTCTCCCATAGCAATGGAAGCAGATCAGCACAGTAGAGGCCTGCAACCTGTCCACAGGTATGGAAGAAGAGCTAAGTGTAGGGCATGCATGGAGTATGCGCTTGGTGATCCATAATATTACTGGGAGTGAGGTAGCGGTGACACGCTGGACAGGTGGCGAGGGCAAGGGATCTGCATGTCCCTTCTAATTGCACAAGTGACCGTGATGGTGTATATTACATGAATAGAGTTCAGTCATCTGTTCAAGTAAAGGTAATCTATGTTTAAAGCAGTGACCCTAACCTAGCGTAGCCCAAAAGAACCCACCCCAGGGTAAGCCTCACATGTGACCCTCTAGTAGGGGAACATGGAGGGTGTGACACCTTATCTACTACCCCCTGTACCACCCTCCTACAGTTTAATCAAGCTTATCACAGGAAGTGTAGCCTCAGAACCTGGAAAGACTTGACCTGCATAGAAACATAGTGAGCAGAGGAAAAAATTTAATGCTAGGATGATAACTGGAGTCCCTCAGCAGGTAGGTAGTTTTCACTTATGGTTTCTGTATTTGATGTATTCAAAAGTTGGATAAGTACACTTATAAGTACTATGCTTTGTCAGATGCTATTAGAAATTGTTAAGATTGTAGGGCAAATGTACTGTACTGTTTCATACAGAGGATATAAAAGCGAGCATGTACTTTAACACAATTGCTTATTAGTCATTTATGTTCTTTTACCTTATTTCCCGTGCTCCTTTCTCTATCCTTCCTAGATTGCGTCTCTGTACAGTTTTGTTCTTTCCACTGTACCGTGACTCGGTAATAGCCTCGCTATCCAGATCATCATCTGTCATTTTTGCAATTAGTAATCAAATTGTACTTGCTGTTCTGGGTTCTGTGTCATCTCACACATATCCCTCTAACTTTCCTTTTTTTTTTTTTCTCACATTTCTTTTTTTCTGGCTCAAGAGCTTAAAAAAGTCCATTTAGTCCTGGTTTACTTAGGTCAAAGAGTCATTAGAACCAAAAAGAATATCTCAGTTATAAATGGAATCTAGTTAGCTGAATTTCCTGCTGGTCACTTAAAAATCTTGAAGAGTCCATCAGAGAATTTTCTGGAATAGTTCTGAAAATCGAACAGATGATGCTGCCTTAAAAAGTAAAGGTGGGCACATACACACAACTCTGTGTAACAAAAAAAAAATCAACCCCAGTGAACTTATAAGATCAGAGCTGGTGGTAATTACAGTATCTCAAAAAAGTGAGTACACCCCTAGCATTTTTGTAAATATTTTATTCTATCTTTTCATGTGACAACACTGAAGAAATGACACTTTTCTATAATGTAAGGTAGTGAGTGTACAGCTTGTATAAGCTGTCCGCGCAAAATAACGCAACACAGAGCCATTAATGTCTAATGCCAACAAAAGTGACTACACCCCTAAGTGAAAATGTCCAAATTGGGCTCAAAGTGTCAATGTTTTGTGTCGCCGCCATTATTTTACAGCATTACCTTAGGCCTCTTTCACACGGGCGGCTGTTCTGCCACTGTTAAAAGCATGTTAGTTATTTTGAAATGCCCAGACTCCAAGCACAGTGATTACTTGCAGTTGTACATTGCGATAAGCCGCGGTTATGTGCGTTTACATGAGGCTGCATTTAGCTGCAGGGGAACATTCTTATAATTTCTGATGTGCTTCCTGTTGTTTTTCTCTCCTTGTTGGCTCTGCTATCCACAGGTGACACAGTGCACTGCGATTACCCACAGTTATATGAAGATAGCTGCGCTACATCATTCCTGGGCGCAGTCAAAATTATTTTTTCTAATCGCACAAAACCCCATGTAACAAAACTGTTACTAAATTCAGTGTGTGAATGGGGCCATAGGACAGCATTGTCTGAGTATAGATGCAGTAGATAACGTAATCTATCTGCAGATGAAAGCTGAATTCTATCCACCCGTGTAAAAGGGGCCTAAATCCTCTTGGGCATGGAGTTCACCAGAACTTCACAGGTTGCCACTGGAGTCATCTTCTACTCCTCCATAATGCCATCATAGAGCTGGTGGATGTCAGAGACCTTTCACTCCTCCACCTTCCGATGCCCCACAGATGCTCAATAGGGTTTAGGTCTGACATGCTTGGTCAGTCCATCACCTTTACCCTCAGCTTCTTTAGCAAGGCAGTGGTCATCTTGGAGGTGTGTTTGGGGTCATTATCATGTTGGAATACTGCACTGCAGCCCAGTCTCAGAAAAGGGGGGAACATGCTCTGCTTCAGTATGTCACAGTACATGTTGACATTCATGGTTCCCTCAATGAACTGTAGCTCCCCAGTGCCGGCAGCACTCATGCAGCCCCAGACCATGACACTCCCACCGCCATGCTTAACTGTAGGCAAGACACACTTGTCTTTGTACTCCTGACCTGGCTGCCGCCACAGACGCTTGACACCATCTGAACCAAAAAAGTTTTTCTTGGTCTCATCATATCTCAGGACATGGTTCTGTGATTCCTTAGTCTGCTTGTCTTCAGCAAACTGTTTGCAGGCTTTCTTGTGCATCATCTTTAGAAAAGGCTTCCTTCTGGGATGACAGCCATGCAGACCAATTTGATGCAATGTGAGGAGTATGGTCTGAGCACTGACAGGCTGGAGCTTGAGCACTGACAGGCTGGAGCTGCTAGGCTCGTCCCCAGCGTGGGAACGATCAGGCTCAGGTAAGTAAATGGGGGCTCTGGGGGCTGCTGCAACAAAAAAGGTTTTTCACCTTATTGCATAGAATGCATTAAAGTAAAAAACGGGGAGGGTTTACAACCCCTTTAATGCTGAGAATGTATTCCAATCCTTCATAATTTTGCTACTTATCTGCTGGCAAAACAAAACAGATCAGCACCTTACCATTGTATGTGAGCATGAGAGTTGATATCCACATGGAGAAGTTTATTTAATGTGCTCCCGAAAAAAAGTTATTTTTATCCTAGGGGTCCCCCAAACCACTACATATGGTTAGCAATTTCCTGCTACCTGTGATAATCATCTACTCTGGGAGCTGTCTATCAAAAACTACTAGTGCAAAATTCCTGGGTTAAAAACACTAACGCTTTAGCTTTTTTTTGCTAAGAGTCTTTTCTTAATGCATTAGCTTTTTGTGACAGGAGTTTAGTGCTTAGTATTGGCAGGGACAGGACTAAACTTTGAGTTTAGATACCATTGATAAGTGAGGTTGTGAGACTAGAGGTACACTATATTGTCAAAAGTATTGGTATGTTTGCCTTTACACGCACATGAACTTTAATGGCATCCCAGTCTTAGTCTGTAGGGTTCAATATTGAGTTGGCCCACCCATTGCAGCTATAACAGCTTCAACTCTTCTGAGAATTCTGTCCACAAGGTTTAGGAGTGTCTATGGGAATGTTTAACCATTCTTCAGGAGCGCATTTGTGAGGTCAGGCACTGATGTTGAACAATAAGGCCTGGCTCGCAGTCTCCGTTCTAATTCATCCCAAAGGTGCTCTATTGGGTTGAGGTCCAACAGGACTTAGGCACACGCCAGCACGGGTGACCCCAGGGAGATCGCTTCTCCAACAGGTTATTCGATGCAGGGAGGAGCCAGGAGAGCAGCGGAGGGACCCCAAAAGAGGAGGATCAGGGCCACTCTGTACAAAACCCTTACTCAGAGGAGGTAAGTATAACATGTTTGTTATTTTAAGAAAAATAAAGTGACCCTTTAGTATCGCTTTAGGGTAAAACACTTTTTAATAGTAGCTCCCCTGTCTCACAGGCTTGGCTGAGAGCAGTGGGAGCCATTGGCCACCTGTGAGCAGAGCATGTGAAATGGGAATGAGCAAGGCTGTGTGTCTGAATAGATGAAAACAGCCTGGCTCGAGATTGAGGAAGCACAAGTGCAGGGCTGGCCCAAGATATTGTGCTGCCTGGGTCCAAGAATGAAATGCTGCCCCCCTCCACCCCCCCCCAAAAAAAATTCACGCCCACCAAAAGGCCCCCACATCCATTATTTTATATAATGATAATAAAAACTAAAATTAAATTTATCAGGAAGTCAGATTTACATGCAGCAGAACCTTGTCTATATGCAAAATTATATGACATACCATTATGTATATGGACAGGCTAGGGTAGTATATGGACAGGCTATGGCAGTATAGGGGTGGGTTAGGGGGGCAGTTGTTGTCATGACACACAAAACTGCTGGGAAAAAAAATATTGGTGGTCAATTTGCTGGGTAAATAGAAGAGAAAGAGAAGTGGCCATGGTTCAATTTGCTGCCCCTTTCAAAGTGCTGCCTGGATCCAATGGACACACTTGAGCCCATTGTAGGGCCGGCCCTGCACGAGTGTCCCCATAAGAAACAGCTTTCTATAGGGGGCACTATATAGTTTCTATAGGGGGCGGGGGGAGCCAGGAGCACCGATGGGGGGACTTGAGAAGGGGATCAGGGCTGCTCTGTGTAAAACCATTGCACAGAGCAGGTAAGTAGGACACGTTTATTATTGTAATGAAAATAATTTAAAGCTTTACAATCACTTTGAATGGAGTTTTTTTTTAATACAAACAGCATAAATACCTGAATTTAACTCCTCCATATCTTAGTAAAGCAGAGCTTAGACTGGAAGGGAAGAAGCAGCAAAAGGAGCCAGTTCATTCCTGTTGCAATAAGGGACATGCTAATAGATGAGGATAGCAAAGTGACAGAGATTAGCTCATTAGTCTGTTGCTTCTCCTTCTGCCAAGTCACAGACTGGGGGTGGGGAAAGACCTGTAAATATTAGTTTGCAGCAGACAAAAATCAGGCCCCCTACCAGACAGGGTTATATGATGTAGCATGGCTGCGTACACCTCAAAATGTGATGGCTGGAAATACAAATCCTTTGGAAGACAAAGCACCCAGGCAACTAGCATTTTTAACAATGATTGGCATATTTTGCTCAGGAAAAGTTTCTTTTAACCACTTGCTGCCTGCTCACAGTAGATTTACTATGAGCGGGCGGCACAGCCAGGCAACGTGATGCACCCGTACGTTGCAGCGTACTTCCTGGTTTAGAGGCGCACATGCATGCACCCTCTGCCATCTCTTGCTGTGTTTGGATACAGCACAAGTTTGTCAGCAGGTTGCAGCGAATGATTATGGTTGTATACCTGCTGATCGGCTGTGGCCAATCACAGCACACAGTTCTGCGTTTACAAACTCGCAGCACTCTGTACACAAACAGCGATCTGGCAGTTTCTTCTCCCTGAATTCAACTCTGAGTTATGTGAGAAAATGCAATCAGATATGTGAGTAAAATAGCACACATTATGCTTGTTAGGCACACCGTTAATCCCTTGATTGCCCCTTGATGCCTTCCCAGCTGGTGCAAGAAGTAGTGTACAGTATTATCATTGAGTATTAGTGTCACTAGCTATGTCAGTGTCAGTTAGTGACCCTCCCAACCAGTGTCTGTTATCGTCAGATTGCCCGCTACAACATCTCGGTCACATGTCGCTGATCACCGCCTTTGCTAGTTTAGTATCTATAGCTGCGTAAATTCCACAGTAAATACCATAGTTTGTAGATGCTATAACTTTAGTATAAACTAATTAATATATACTTATTGGGATTTCTTTTCACCAAGGACGTGTTTTTAAATTTTGCTCCAAATTTATGAAAAAAAATTATTTTATTGGATATGTTTTATAATAGAAAGTAGAAAATGTTTTTTTTTCAAAATTGTCAATTTTTTTGTTTATATATATATATTTAAAATTAAACATTAAAAACAAATGATGGTGATCAAATACCACCAAAAGAAAGCTTTATTTGTGTGAAAGAAATGACACAAATTTCATTTGTGACTGTACAGGCTTGCATGACCGAGCCTTTGCCAGTTAAAGTAGCACATAGCTGAATAGAAAAAAATGCCCTGGTCATGAAGGGGGTAAAACCTTTCCAGAGGACAAGTGGTTAAAGAAGTAGTATCCCATTTTTTAATTCTTCAGTTCCCAATGAGATAAAGTACATGTAGTACTTCCTTGTTGCCCTGTAATGCTAACTGCAATGTCCCAACCTTACTTATGGCAAGACACCTGCATGTCAGCCTACTATCCCTCTGCAGTGCTCTTGCCAATGCTTAAAGCGTTTGTTACCCCAACACTTCATATTTCTGATATGTGCCTGCTGTACCATGTACTTGTATAGAAAAGTATCCTGTTCTCTTTGTATTGCTTCCTTTGTCTGAAATCACTGGTGTCCCTGCTAGTCCCCTTGCTTTCACATTAAAAACTGACCACACTAACCAGGAGAGCACACCATGATCAGTTCTCTAGCTATGCTGGTAACTCAGCCTGCTTTCTTCCAATGATCAGACTTGTCCTGACACCCCCCCCCCCCCCCGCTGCATAGGTATTCACTGGGCAGCTTAGTGTGCTGCTGCTTCTCCTCCCCCAGCTCTTATGCATCTGAGAACAGGGGGAGTGTGATCCCTTATAAAAAAAATTGACGATCATTTTTTTTTTATATATCTATACAAAAAAGTTTTGCCTTTCATTTCTTTTTTTACAAATCTTTTATTTAGCCAATGGACACGAGCCACGGGCTCAAAACAGTGCATATACATAAGGGTGTACGGTACAACACAAAACACCATCATTGTAAAGAAGAAAAACATAGAATGAAATTACAGACATTATGCCCACCAAGCACCTTCATAACATCATACATTCCCGGCCCGAGTATATATGAAATATGACAATTCAACTAAACAAAACTAAAATAAAGTATAGCCGAGGAATAAGTTGCTATGGTAGGTAAGTCCACGGGACCTGCAAAAATAATTTTTCAAATTTTTCGATACCAAAGGAAGTTTAATTTGAACCATAGAAATATGGTCCAGAAGTAAGAGAGAGAAATCAAAGAAAAAAAAGTAAAATTAGACTTTAAAGTGAAAATGTGAAAAAGAAGGGAGAAAAGAGAGAAAAGAGAGATAAAGACGTGGGGGACGGGGTTAGTGGAGGAGAGATGGAGAGTTGCGATCCCGCAAATCGCAAAAATATGTGGTCGTATAACCGGAGTGTATGTTATCACAAAACGGAATCAGTCTACAGTGCCGCTGTCAAAGAGGGTACGGCCCTCATCAGAGAAGACGAACATGTTCCATAATGTCCAAGTTTTAGAATAGTGTTCCTGTTGGTGGCATGCCGAGAGGACAAGGTCTTCCATTTTATTTCCTTGACTTTTTTATATAGGCCAATAGTTGGAGGCTGAGGAGACTTTCATTGGAGGGGAATAAATGCTTTGGCGGTATCTAGGAGATGGCGAATGACCAATTTTTTGTAGACCTTCCCGGAAGTATTGGTAGTATGGAGAAGGAAAAAAGCTGGATCGTTCAGAATCGGACGCTCTGTAAATTTCTGGGCAATGCGACAAACCTCTTTCCAAAATTGTGTTATCTTAGGGCAAGTCCAGAAGTTGTTGTGATGTTATGGGTGGCAAGGTGGTAGGCGGACGCTATCTGTCACCTCGTATGCGTTCATTTGGAATGGACTAAAGCGGGACCCGGCCCGGGCTTTACCAGCCACTGTGGCGGGGCTGGTTCCAGACTGTATTTTCTGGCCCACTGAAGTCCTCTACCAGCTGTGGTTTAAATAAACTAGGAGGAGAGCACAGGTTTGCTCTGCCCTGGGACTCTGAGAGTGATCAGCCAGAGAGCTGATCCATGGTGCTATTTGCTTATGGACTAAAGAAAAAGGTTTGCATTTTTTCTGTTTTGTGGGTGTCTGGGAGAAGCCCTACATCGCTTAGAGAAGTATGTTGAAATGTTTAGTTAGAGCCTGGATGACAAGGATTTATTTTAGGTTTTCTTTGTTTTGAATGCAACCTTTTTACCAAATAAACCTGGCTGCTAGCCAGATTTTAAGAAACTGCTGTCTCAAACTTCCTTTATCCTAGGGAAGGTGATCCCCACAAAGAGCTAATCCCTCACAATTTGTAAAAGTGTTCCCCATTCCTCCTGGCATCTCCAACAGCGATCCGAGACCAAGGGAAAAACTTTGTCCTGTGTCCTGTACCATCTGGTTAAAATTTTAAAGTTAGTCTCTTGTATTCTCGTGCAGATAGAGGCTTTATATGTAATTGTTTTTCAATTCTAATTTAACCACTTCAGCCCCGGAAGGATTTCCAGCTTTAGGACCGGAGCCCTTTTTGCGATTAGGCACTGCGTTGCTTTAACTGAAAATTGCGCGTCATTTCTGATCGCCGCTATAAACAAAAGAAGAGCGACAATTTTGAAAAAAAAAAAAAAATTTCTTACTTTTTGCTAGAATACAAATCCAAAAAAAAATATAAAAAAACATTTTTTTTCACCGTTTTTGGCCGATTTATATTCTTCCTCATATTTGCGATAAAAAAATCGCAATCGGCCTTTATTGATTGGTTTGCGCAAAAGTGGTTGCATTTACGGATGATGAGAATTCATTTTTGGGTTTTTTTTTTTTTAACTAGTAATGGCAGCGATCTGCGATTTTTAGCGGTACTGCGATATTTCAGCGGACATGTCGGACCATTTTGACACTTTTTTGGGACCATTGGCATTTATACAGCGATCAGTGCTATAAAAATGCACTGATTACTGTGTAAATGCCATTGGCAGTGAAGGGGTTAACCTGCAGGGGGCGCTCTAAGGGTTAAGTATGTTCCCTGGGCATGTTCTAACTGTAGGGGGACTGCCCTGGCTGGGGAAGGGAAGTGGTCACAGCCTTCGTATACAGGAAGGCTGTGATCACAGCCCTTCCCCCTCACACAGAACGGAGGTCCGTGTTTACATACACGGACCTCCGTTCCTTCGCTCTGGGGGGGCCATTGCGGGTAGCCGGCGGCAATCGAAGCCGCCGCACCCGCTCCCTGGCCCTCCCCGAACACAGTGAGCGCGTGGGCGCGCCTCCAGCGGCGCGCGCGCGCTCACTAGGCTCGTGAGCGCGGCCGCCGTCGTATGACGACGATTTGCGCTCACGAGCCACCTTGCCGCCGTCAATTGCCGATCGGCGGTCGGCAAGGGGTTAAACTGAATGGGTTGTTTTACAAGGTGATCCTTTACAATCACTTTAAAGTGTCACTAAACCCACATAAAAACCTAGCAATTAATGGTGTATTACATGCTGTTCATACTCACTCAGTCACTATGAGATTTGTTTTCTCTATTCTGCAAAAAAACTGGTTGATCCTGCTGCTCTCTATCTCCCCTTCTGTCCAAGTCCCCAATACAGCTAGGGATTTTGCTGAGCAGTGTTGGCAGCTCTGCACATGCTCACTTTTCAGTGAGTTTCTATGCTGAGCATTTCCTCCCTATCACATCTGAGCAGCTCATGTGACTATAGAGTCACACATGTGGACGTATACACAGTGGTAATTGACAGCCCACTCCCTCCTTCCTCCCCTAAGCTCACTAATCAGTTAAACACAATAGGGGCGGGATATTACATGTAGATTGATGGCGGCTTCACCTTCTTCTTATTCTAAGACACAAGCTGGAGGGGCGTGACAAGCCTGTAACTGGCAGAAATCTGCTCACACCATGTTATTGCCAAAAAATATAAAAAATAAAGATTTGATTTCAAATATATATTCATATGACAATTTAAAACAGGTTAGTGATAATAATTATTTATGTTTACTCTGTATTCCAAAGGCTGTTTTTCTATTTTGAACACATGACCGGCAGCAGAGGACTAGAAGCTCCTCCTGCTCATTTCCCTGCAGACAGGCTGGGAAAGATCTGGGTCATGCGACAGCTGTATATCAAAAATGGTACAAAGATTTTTTATTTATTATTACAGTATTATTAAAATAATTACAGTGCCATTATCCACATACAGAAATAGGAAGGACAATGTAAATTAAATAGTGTGTGTTTAGTATCACTTGGTAAGTGCTAGGAGCCATAGACATGTCCATGTCCTTACTTCTGTCCAATCGGGAACTGAATACTGTAGAAAAAAGAAAAAGGAAAAACTTCTTCCTTAATAACTTTTTCTTACTGCTAAAATAAGAAAAACTGCGACCTCTCTTATTTTTATGCCTTTAGAGTCTTTATTCTCTCCAAACTAAATAATAATTTTCCAAAATAAGTTCTCATTTATGCACCACACAAAAGCACTTGTTAAAGAAGAAGATATATTTTTAGCTATCCTGCTGTTCAGCGCAAAGATTTTTCTGACGGAAATTATTGTAACAGCATTATTATCCCAGGTCCCTGGCTGAGTTATTTGAATGCATCCTTTTGAAACGGGGGTGATAGTGTGCAAAATTTAAATCACCCCAATTAGTCAAATATTTGTAGTAGGCACTGAAGGTAAGCAATCACGGATTAAAATAAATCAGGCAATTACTAGCTATTGCATTTTTTTTATTGAGAGTAGAGGTTTGCCATAATACATTAATGCCTTGTAAAATGGAAAGGAGGATTTTACAGATGCCAAAAGGCGGACACGAAAATGGAGAGGCGCATAAATTACCATCGGCGATACTGATTATAATATAAAAAAAGACATAGGACAGAAAATTACAGATTTGAAAAATCAGAGGCCAACATTGGAGTTAGAAAAACAGGGAAAATAAGCAAAACTGTGAAATAGCAGAAACCTGTTCCATGTGAATATATCATTATATTTCATACTTATCGGTATATAGTGCATAAAGGTCTTAAACAATACTGTGTTTTGCATTATGGCAATCTTCCTTTATCACCTAAGCATAAAATGATTTGTCTTAACCACTTCCCGCCTGGCCTATAGCAAAATGATGATGGGGCGGTGGTTTAATTGTTCTAACTGGACATCATATAATGTCCTTCAGAACAAGCCGCTCGTGCACGCCCCTGGGGGCACACAGCGCGGCGATCGGTGGTGCGATGTGTCTTGGATGACATGTCAAAATCAATGTTTCCCTATGAATACCGCCTTAACTAACGATACATAAATCGTTCCGTCCTTAGAAAAGGTTCCTGCACTACTTTGGTCAAACTTGGGTGCGATTTCAGTCCTTGTAAGGCTCCTAAATAGCATCCAAGTGGGACCAAGTCAGAACGACTTTGCTGTTGCAGCAGTGTGAACCGAGACTTATGTGTAATGTAGTAAAATTGAATGCTTCTGTTTTTTTTTTAATTTCGCAATAATTTCAAGCAAGCTTTCAACTATTTTCAGACAACTGGGGTGAAGTTTCTCTTTAATGATATAAGGCAGTATTTAATGATATATCTTTACCATCTCAGCTTGGTGTTGCAGAGTTCAAATAATTCCAGACTGAGATTATAACAACAAAGGCTAAAGACAAAGAACAACAACGTTTCAGAAGTGGCTACCAAGGCTAGGTTTTCATTAAAACATCCACAAGGTCACACAAAAACACAGGACCGTCTAAAAGAGGGGAGAAGATGAACACAAAGTAATGTATTCATCCATAGCTGGGGTCTCTCAGAGGGATCTTAAACAAATATCACAATCCTGTGTCTTTCAAGACCAGCAATACACGGAGGCACAAGCTTGTACTGTACATCCAAAAGACCCAATACCCAAACACAAGCAAATGAACCTGGTATATGCAGTACAATGCAAGGAGAAATGCAAAGGCCTGTACATTGGGGAGAAAAACCAATCTCTCAACAAATGAATGTCCAAACATAGAAGGGCAAACCTTAGGTGGTGAGATACAGAAATTTTCCTTCACCTTAAAGCAGAACTTCACCCAAAAGGGGAAGTTCCGCTTTAAGTATTCCTCCCCTGCCATGTTTGGCATGTATTTTTTTGGGGGTGGGGGGAGTGGGTACATAATTTTGAGAGGTACCCACTCCCACTTTGCCTAGGCGACCCAAGTGGAAGTTCTCTCCCCCCTCCCTTCCTGCAGTCTTCTGGGACATCACAGGTCCTAGAAGACTGCTGGACTGTATATTCACAAAGCGCAGCTGAAAGCCGCATAGTCGGCTGCTCACATATAGGATGCCGGTGCTGGGATCCCAAAGACAATTGAAGAACTAGATTGGGTGAAGATGGATCCCTGGACAGGTAAGTGTCCTCTTATTAAAAGTCAGCACCTACAGGATTTGTAAGTGCTGACTTTTTTTTCTTTACACAATTGAGCTCCTCTTTAAGGAAAAAGAACAATGAGGTGCATATGTTCAACAGAGCGGACAACTTGTGTGAAAGAGACCATCTAAGTAAACTGGAATGGAACAACAATTCACAATTTCACACATGTAAACCAAAGTAAATAACACCTACCCAGACTTCCTGAAACCAAAGGATGGCATTGTCAAAGTAGAACAAGATGGTTTTTCATACATCCAATATTGTTCCTGGACAATCAACTTCTCTTTTGACATATTTCGTGGTTTTGAATTAAGTTGAGTGTGCTACCTGTTTGGATAAAAATGCTGCAGTATTTTCCTGACATTCATTAGAACTGAAGAAGTGTCTTGGATAAGCTAAAAACATCTTCAACGTACAGAACATGTCCAGTTGAATGTGACCATTACTAGCTATGACAGGGTTTTTCAACAAGGGTTTTTCCAGAGGAAGCTAGGGGTTTCTTTGAGCAATGAGCAATTTCAGCCTCTCAGTTACTGTAAGCTCCCATTGATCTTTTTAGCTATCTGTAAGGGGGTAATTCTTCCCAATAATCACAAGTTTAATGAGCATTCTTCCCACTAACCATCACACTTACGATTGGAGCTAAGGTGCACTGCTGTCTAGGGCACTGCCACAGCCGCTGGTTTCCCTATTCTCCATCGACTTCCCCACACAGTCTGTCGATGTTCCCCACCAGGGCCGTCATCAGGGGGGACAGCCCATACACATGTAGGGGGCCCGGGTGTGTCCACATAACCAGTCAGCATCCCTGCTGCCACAGTTGTGCCACTCAGCAATAGCCAAGTCAAATCAAGTCAAGCTGTATTGTCATTCTACTACATATGAGGACATACTGTAGAACGAAATGTCATATCTCACAGGACCACGGTGCTACATATTAACTGTGCAGCAACCAGAGCTGTCCCGAAATGTCCAGTGGGTGACAGCATCCATTGCCACCACCCACTATTCTTAGTGCTAGGGTTTGGTTGCTAAGACCGCCCATGTCCTAGCAACTAATCCCATGCTTGCCCCTCCCCAGACCTAAGCATTCAGAGGAGGAGGAGGAAGTTCTTCCTCAAAACTAGACTTGATCGAACCTCTGGAAGTCTGGGTTCGGCAGGTTCGGCTGAACTTACGGACAAAGTCCGGGTTCGGGTCCGGACTTGACCCGAACTTTGACCCGGACCCCGAACCCCATTGAAATCAATGGGGACCCAAACTTTTAGGCACAAAAATGGCTGTAACAAAGTCCTGGCAAGTCCTAGAGGTCTGCAAAAGGAAGGAAAATGGGGGTAAGAGTTGGACAAGTGCCCTACAAAGAAATGGGGATAGGGAAATAACTAAAAATATTTTTTAAGCTAAAATCACATAAAAAAATCAAAAATGGAGGTGGATGTGGAGTTGGAGGTTGAGGATGCGGTGAAAGTGGTGGTGGAGGAGGAGGAGGTGGTCAACACTGTTTTTTTTATTTTTGTGCAAGAAATGCACCGCTGGCCGCAAATGTAGTTTTTAGATTTTTTTTTTTTTTAAACCAGCTATGTAGATGCACTTTTTAATTTTGTGCAAGAAACAATAATCTGTCCCTTTAAGCAACAGTAGGAACCTCTCCCTATAGAACTTGGAGATGAGTTTAGATTCTAAAATCATCTCCAAGTTGTACAGGTAAAGTTTCCAGCTGTTGCTTTAAGGGAAAGATTATTGTTCTAAAATCATCTCCAAGTTGTACAGGGAAAGGTTCCAGCTGTTGCTTTAAGGGAAAGATTATTGTTCTAAAATCCTGTCCAAGTTGTATAGGCAAAGTGTATTCTAGCCGCATAGAGCCATATTATTGTTCTAAAATCATTTCCAAATTGTATACACAAAGTGTATTCTAGCAGCATAGAGCCATATTATTGTTATAAAATCATCTCCAAGTTCTATAGGCAAAGTGTATTCTAGCCGCATAGAAGCCATATTATTGTTCTAAAATCATCTCCAAGTTCTATAGGCAAAGTGTATTCTAACCGCATAGAAGCCATATTATTGTTATAAAATCATCTCCAAGTTCTATAGGCAAATTGTATTCTAGCTGCATAGAAGCCATATTATTGTTATAAAATCATCTCCAATACAACTTGGAGATGATTTTATAACAATAATATGGCTCTATGCGGCTAGAATACACTTTGCCTATACAACTTGGAGATGATTTTAGAACAATAATCTTTCCCTTAAAGCAACAGACTCTACCTAGTCCAGTCAGATCGTTCTGTGCAGCAGGATGAGGTCTGCAATCTGTCCCTCAAAGCAGCAGTACTAGTATCTCTCCCTAGTCCACAATCAGATCATTCAGTAATGCAGGATGAGATGTTCTATAATATCTGCAATCTGTCCCTCACAGAGCCCTAAACTATCCTGAGAGCATATGACATGCAGCACGGTGACTCCAGCCCCATATAGAGGCTGGGTCACATGGTGCACTGGCCAATCACAGCCATGCCATTAGTAGGCATGGCTGTGATGGCTTCTAAGGGCAAACCAGTGAAACACTTGTTGATTGGCTGCCCTTGGCAGCTATTCAACACGTGTAATAAAATACCAGAACCCCGGACCCGACCCGGACTTTTTTTGAAAAGTCCGGGTTCGGGTCCGGGTCCCGGACACCCCAAAGTTCGGTATGGACCCGAACTTTACAGTCCGGGTTCACTCAACTCTACTCAAAACCTATTCGGTCTCAGTGTTCACCCTTCTAGCTTCCACTTGTCCTGTAACCGACTGCTGCAATGAGAAGGAACGGATCATGATGTAAGCTGGGGTCTTCACAATACTTCCTCCTTCCCTTCCACTACCCCAACAATTCTCTTAAACCTCTCCACCCTTATTATCCCATTCTGCTCTTCCCTTCTAACTGTGTTGACACTATTGAAAGAGAATGGGCTCTAGGGACCATGATGTAAGGCGGTTTTAGGGACCCTGATGTAAGGTCAGTTTAGGCATCCTGATATAAGGGGGGCTCTGGGGACCCTGATGTAAGGGGGTAACTTTGGGAATCCTAATGAAAGGGGGACTCTGATGTGAGGGAGAAATCTGGGGTCCCTAATTTAAAGAGGGCAGACTCTGGGGACCCTCATGCTAGGGGGACTTTGGGATCCTAAAATAAAGGGAGACTTTGGGGACCATAATGAAAGGGGGTCCCTAATGTAAGGGCAAACTCTGGGGACTCAGATTTTAGGAGAGGGAACTCTGGGGACCCTGATGTTAGGGGGGATACTAGGGATCCTGATTTAAAGAGAGAGGACTCTTGGGACCCTGAAGTAAGGGGAAATAACTCTGGGGACACTGATAAAAGGAGGGGGGCTCTGAGGATCCTTATGTAAAGGGGGAACTTTGGGGACCCTAACAAAAGGGGTAAACTGTAATGTAAGGGGGTCAAGCCCTTGGTTCCCAGGCCTTAACCACTTACCAACCGGAAGGTTTTGCAGCTTTAGGACCAGAGCACTTTTTGTGATTCGGCGCTGCGTCGCTTTGACTGACAATTGCGTGGTCATGCGACGTTGCACCCAAACAAAATTTGCGTCCTTTTTTTCCCACAAATAGAGCTTTCGTTTGGTGGTATTTGATCGCCTCTGCGTCATTTCTTATCGCCGCTATAAACAAAAGAAGAGCGACCATTTTGCAAAAAAAAACAAATTTCTTTCTTTTTGCTAAAATTCAAATGGCCGAATTATATAATTCCTCATATTTGCGATAAAAAAAATTGCAATCAGCGTTTATTGATTGGTTTGCGCAAAAGTGGCCGCGTTTACGGATGGTGAGAATTAATTTCTAGGGTTTTTATTTTTTTTTTTATTTTTTACTAGTAATGGCGGCGATCTGCGATTTTTAGTGGTAATGCGATATTGGGGGGGGACATGTCGGAACATTTTTACACTTTTTTGGGACCAATGACATTTATTCAGCGATCAGAAATTTAAATGTCCACTGATTACTGTATAAATGTTATTGGCAGGGAAGGGGTTAACCTGCAGGGGGCGATCTAGGGGTTAATAGTGTTCCCTGGGTGTGTTCTTACTGTGGGGGGGTTGGGCTAACATGGGCATGAGAGATCTAACTGATCCCAGTGACAGGGATCAGTAGATCTCTCATACCCCACTGACAGGGCGGGGAACCGCCGTGTTTACATCGGCGGTTCCCCGTTCTTTTCCCTGTAGGAGTGCGCACCCCCTGGTGGCCAAATGCGAATCGCCACTTATTTACGGCGATTCGCGCAGGGCTCCCCGACTGCCGCCGTGAAAAGACGGCGCGCGGTCGGGAAGCAGTTAAGCTGTGTAAGGGGCCCCAAAATTTATGATGGCTGCCCTGTTCCCCACACACTGCACCAAAGTTACGCATACCACTGCAGGATTGGATGATGTTAGCTGGAGATAAAGCCGTCTCCTGCAAACTTCAGTCAATCTATGAAGAAGAGTTATCCAGCCAATGAGGTGCATGCTATGCTGTGCTATGCACAAGATCCTTTCCTCCCAGCTCCCCAGTCAGTCTCTACAGTAAAACTCCGAAGATCAGCTATATCCATGATAGTGAAAGCAGCGCTAAAACTGAATATATATTGTGCAAAAAATACAAACAAAGTGCTAGTGCAAAAAGTCTCAACAGTGCAATCCTCAATGAAGTGCAAAGGTATGTCCTCCTTGAATCAAACAGCCAACTTGTTTTGAAGCAAGTTGGCTGTTTGATTCAAGGAGGACATACCTTTGCACTTAACCCCCTTAGCGGTATTCCCGAGCGTGACTCGGGGTGTTTTTTTCATGCTAGGATCGGTATCCCCGAGTCACGCTCTGGGTAGATGTGCAGAGCCTGCAGCGGTGTTCCTTACCTTCTCCTGGCGATCCAGCGATGATCTCCCATTGCTGTGATCGCCGCCGAGATCCCCGCCGCGCCGCTCGTCGCTATTCCTTGTGGCGACGTCCGAGACGTGTAGATGGGTCTCGCACTGAGCCCCTATGGCTAGGATCGTACTTTTTTTGTGGGGCTCAGTGCGAGCCCTTATGGCGATTCCCCCAATTCACGTTTCCATACAGGAGGAACTTAGTTTGTCGGTTGAACGAAGTTTTGTTCAACCGACAAACTAAGTTCCTCCTGTATGGAAACGTGAAGTAACTCCTAACGTGACAACTCTGAAAAACGTGATCGTGAAACAAACATAAAAAACGTGTTATATATAAGTCAAAATCGCGACGAAAGTGATAGTACCTATATCGACTAGAAGCCTCAAAATG
>BLSH010288602.1:180383-191696 GCA_018402905.1 Glandirana rugosa
TTTTTACAGAAGTTCTAGATGAGAAGAGAAGCAGCGCAGGAGACAGTACCGGGGAGCCCAGCCCCCTGAAGACTCATGCGTACCCAAGGAGGCACATGGATGGTGCTATGCCTGCGACTATCGTGGTTGCTGCCAAACGCATGGAGTGCCATGATGCTGCTGCGTTCGTGCCCCCCTTACAATAAGGTGACGTGACTGGGGAGACCTGCAGTGTGCGAGGCTCCTCAGCCTGGCTTACCCCCTTTTTGGCGGATGCGACTACTGAAAAACAGTGGCAGCATGCCTGCTGCAAATGTGGCATGCACAGGTTGTCATGGCGCCGTCGCGCTCGTGTCCCCCCCCGCAGAGAAATGACATGACTGGGGAGACCTGCAGTGTGCGAGGCTCCCCAGCCTAGCTTACCCCCTTCCTGGTAGATGCGATTTCTGTAGATCAGCGGCAGCATGCCTGCTGCCAATGAGGCGTGCACAGGTTGCTAATGGCGCCGTCGCGCTTGTGTCTCCCACCCGCAAAAATATGATATGACTGGGGAGACCTGCGGCGTGCGAGGCTCCCCAGCCTGTCTTACCCCCTCCACAGCGGATGCGGTTTACAACGAAGATGCGCGGGGGTTTCGGAAAACCGGAAATGACGTCAGAAGCCGCCCACGTCAGAAGCCGCCCACGTCAGAAGCCGCCCACCACGAGAACCGCCGTCCTATGGGTAGGGGGAGGCTGGCTTAAATGTGCCAGACTCCTCCTACAAATACAGGCCGACCAATAGTCGGCCTTCTTACATATTACAACTTATTGGTTCTTAACCACTTGCCAACCACCGCATGACTATAAGTGGCGACAGTGTGGCTCTGTCCCGCGAATCACCGCTTATAGTCGTCACTCGCGTACACGATGGCTGCCGCGCGCTCCCAGAGCGAGGCCGCGGGGCGGGCTGACTCAATGTCCGCCGGCGACTCGCGATGCCCTGTGACAGCGCCAGAACGGGGACCCGCCGATGTAAACACGACAGTTCCTCTTTCTGATAGGTGGCATCCAGACATCTACTAATCCCTGTACTCGGGATCAGTTACATCTCTGGTGCCCCTACCAGCCCAGCCCCCATACAGTTAGAACACACCCAGAGAACACAGTTAACATCTTCACTGCCCCCTGCAGGTTAACCCCTTCCTTGACAATGACATTTATACAGTAATCAGTGGATATTTACATTTCTGATTGCTGTATAAATGTCATTGGTCCCGAAAAAGTGTCAAAAACGTCCAACATGTCCGCTGCAATATCGCAGCCCCGATAAAAATCACAGATCGCCAGATCGCCACCACTACTAGTATAAAAAAAAAAAAAATTGTAAAAACGCTAGAAATGATTTCTCATGTTTTGTAAACACGGTAACTTTTGCGCAAACCAATCAAACGCAGATTGCAATTTTTTTTACCAAAAATATGAGGTAGACTATAAATTGGCCAAAACCGATGAATAAATTTGTTTTTTTATATATTTTTTTGGATATGTATTTTAGCAAAAAGTAAGAAATATTGTTTTTTTCTGCAAAATTGTCTCTTTTTTTGTTTATATCGGTGATCATAAATGATGCAGATCAAATACCACCAAAAAAAGCTCTATTTGTGGGAAAAAAAAGGACACAAATTTCATTTGGGTACAACGTTGCACGACCGCGCAATTGTCAGTTAAATCGATGCATGCCAAATCGCAAAAAGTGCTCTGGTCCTAACGTGGGAAATCCTTCCGGTCCTTAAGAGGCTAAAGCAGAATACGGGGCACAAAAAACTTTAATTTAAACATATTCTTCATTAGCCTAAAAGGATATAAATCCACTTTGTGTGCAGCAAATGCATTTGCAAACGCCGATATTACCCTGTAAAAGTGACATCATCACTGTGCTGTACATAGCCCAAGCAGACAGCAGAGTTGTGGATTGGGCCAGCAGACTCCACCCACTACAGAAAACTACAGGAAGGGGCGGAGGCATGACCAGTCACCCTTCACAAGGGGATAGAGCTGCAGTGACCGGTCTTTATTACAGGAAGCTCCTGCACAGAGGCAAAGTTTCACAAGTTACTGCACAGATCTAAAAGAAACACACAAAGTGCAACAAGATTCTAGCAGGAAAAAGCTTGTTTGACTTAAAGTGGTTGTCAACCTGTGACAACCACTTTAACCAACAGGTAAGCCTAGAATAAGGCTTACCTGTAGGTGCCCTGCATATCTCCTAAACCTGCACGGTTCAGGATATATGCAGTGTTCTGCACGTGCCGACGTCATTTCGGCACATGTGCAGTGAAGAAACGGCCTCCGTGCCATTTCTCCACTGAGACTGTGCCGTGACTGGCAGCTCCCGCGCGCATGACGTCACGTGACTCCGGCCAGTCTTGCAGCCCCGGAAGGAAGAGGGGAAGAAAATGGAGGCTGCCAGCTCAGGGGACAGCGCTGGATATCGCAGGCTTCGTTTGCAGGTAAGTGGCACATAATAGGCTACTATGCGATGCATAGTAGCCCATTATGCTTCTAATTTACAGGGGTATGTAGAGGAAGTAAACCCCATCTGGGTTTACTTTCTCTTTAATAATATATAGTGATATATGTTGTTTTTACCAAAGAAATGTAACAGAATACATTTTGGTCTAAATTTAAGAAGAAAGATTATTTGCAAAATTTATAACACAAACTAAGAAAAACTTGGGTTCTTTTTTTCAAAATATTACATTTTTTTTGCAAAAATGTAAAAACCCAGTAATGATTAAATATCACCATAAGAAAGTTCTACTTGTGTGGAAATAATTATAAAAATTTAATTTGCGTACAGCGTTGCATGGCCTAGCAATTGCCAGTTAAAGTAGCGCAGTGCAATTAAAGTAGTGCAGGGACAATAAATAGCTTGGTCATGAAGGGAGTAAACCCTTTTTGGAGGTCAAGTGGTTAAATAAATATAACACACCAAATACATCATATGATAATGAAAGGGGTGGATTACCCCTTCCACTTACATTTCACTAATGACAAGTATACACTTGCATCACAACAAATTCTTAGACCTGGTTCACACTGATGCAATGTCAGATCCACCATTGGCTCCTGCTGCTGTCAAAGTCAGTAAGCCAATGAGGAGAGAAAGGGGGCGGGGCGGGGCCGTGGCTCCGGGTCAGAATGGTCACAAGGAGCTGTGGCTCAGCTCAGGTGCCCCATTGCAAGCTGCTTGCTGTGGGGGCATTCGTCAGGAGGGAAGGGCCAGGAGTGCCAAAGAGGGACCCGAGAAGAGGAGAACCTGGGCTGCTCTGTGCAAAACCACTACACAGAGCAGGTAAGTATAACATGTTTGTTATTTTTAAGCAAAAAAAAAAACAAGACTTTAGTATTACTTTAAGGACTATGTACTAGTGATGACCATTAACCATGGGGTCATCCCTACCTAGGGAGAAACATCATATCTTGACCACAGACCAGAGTTTCCGCCCCTGCGCTTTAGAACCAAGACAGTCCAATTTTCTAGTTGAGGAAAGTGAAAAAGTATTGATGGACCGTAAGATTATCTTATTGGCATTGCTATCCTAAATTATTGATGATGATGTAAATGATCTGATTCCCAGCCAGGCGGCTTCCACACCCCTAAAGATCTCCATGGTCTCCTTAGCTTGTAGTGTAATGTAACATGACTTGAAATTGAAGCACCACACCACCCCTGAGAGGTCCAGATCAGCGGCAGCTCGTCCATAGAGGGCACATGGGCACCACCCCCCCCCATCCATACATCCGGCCCCCCGATCTACATATCAGGGCACCGGACTATGAATTCTAAGGATGGACTCAATGTTGACCATCGGGTGTTTGCCTGTTTGCCGAAGAGCGAATTATATGTGGCGCTAGCGGCGAGTTCCTCACGCTGATTGGCCAAAGCATGCACATGACATGATCACAGCACTGACGACCCGAAGAAAAAAAAAACAGTTCCTCCCTAATGGGAGGGCTTCCTCTGACTGCTGTCTTATGCCGTATGACAGCTCTAATAAAGGCTAGGGTGGGGCAACCCATTGACGTAAGAGAGTGACCCTGCCCCTTATGACATCACATGATGTCAGAAGGGGGCAGGATCACCCGCTTACGTCACCAGGTGGCCCCTGGTGACATAAAATTTATATGGACCACTTAGCAGTGGTGTGGCCCTTCATTCTATATTTTAGTCTAGTTTTCTAGAACACTTTTTTCAGGGCACTTACACCATTGTCTAGTAACCGACAGGATGTGACAAAGTAAAAATGCAGAACAACAATGGAGAGACTGTGACAGAGCATTGCCACCCTGTAACTGGAAGTGCCTGTACAAAAACCTATATTGAAAATTCCTTTCAAAACTATTTTACCATCATAGAATACATTTGAGATTTGACTAATTTTCTCTATAAGGGCATTTCTTCATGGCTGCACATGCTACAAGGCTTCAGTTAGATTAAAAAAGGAGCCCTATTTGTGGGTTTCACTCAAATGTGTTCTGTATTACTTTTTTTTGTGACGCATGCGTTCTTTGTGAGGATAAGATTTTTTCTCACCAACTGGATTATAGTGTCACTGCATCTTCTTCTTAGTCTTGCATACATTGGGTTTATACTCCAGCTACAAAGGTTTTATGACAAAAATCTTTTGCTCAAACCTTCCCAGATTTATCTTTCAGAAACACCAGGCAAGGACACTTTGGCTCACTTTAATAGAGCCAAAGTCGTAAGACTCGGCATGTATTGGGTTTTTCCTTGATTACAGCCGTTAGTCTGTTGGGGTATGTCTCTACTAACTTTACACATTTAGACTTTGCAATACTTACCCACTCTTCTTTGCAGAACTGCTCAAGGTCAGTTACATTTTAAGGTGACCATTTTTAACTGTAGTCTTCAAGTCATTCCACAGATTTTCAATGGGCTCTGACTAGGTCGTGCAAGGAGATCCACCTTTTTCTCCTTCAACCATGGTGTGGTCATTTTTGCTGTGTGCTTTAGGTCATTGTCACGTTGGAAGGTAAACCTTCTTCCCATTGACAACTTTCTGGCAATGGGCAGCAGATTTTCCTCAAGAATTTGATAGTATTTTGCCCCATCCATTTCTCCTCCTATCCTGACAAGTGCTCCAGTCCCTGCTGCAGAGAAACACCCCCATAACAGGATATTACTACCTCCATGTTTAACTGTAGACATTGTGTTATTAGGATGGTGAGCTGTATTTGATTTCTGCCAGACATATCGCTTGATGTTGAGGCCAAATAATACAATTTTAGTCTCATCTGACCATAGCACCTTTTTCCATGTGTCCTCAGAATCTTCTAGATGCGTTTTGGCAAAGCTCAGTCGTGACTGCATGTGGCCTTTCTTGAGGAGTCTTTTTTTCTCTTGCAACCCTCCCATTCAATCCACATTTGTGGAGAATTTGTTGTTCCATGCACACAATGACCACTCTTTGTCATAAATTCCTGCAACTGCTTCACAATTGCTGTAAGCCTCTTGGTAGCTTTTCTGACCAGTTTCCTTCTGGCTCTTTCATCCAATTTGGAGTGACATCCTGCTTGAGAAAAGGTCTGTGTTTTACCAAATACCTAAGTTCCACTTCTTAATAATAGACTAAAATGGTGCTTCTAGGGCTAGGCATTGAAAAAAACCTTTGCCATTTATTTTGTATCCATCTCCTGACTTTTGCCTATCCACAACTTTATCCCGGAAAACTTTTGACAGTACCTTGCCATCCATAGTTGATTGTTTGCTTCAGTTGCACTATCAGGGACTGCTTGCTCCAGAAAATCTCTGTTCATGCTGAGCTTATCAAAATGATCTCAGCTGATCACAATTGAAAGTCAAATGGCTTTGTGTGCCATTGAGAAGATGATTAGCTACACCTGATTGAGTCTATTTTCTGACATGTTGGTGTTATATAGATCACTTGAATGTTATCAGTTGCGCTGAGTAAATACAGCTGGATAAAACAAAAATGGTGTCTGTCTTCATTTCAATCTGCAAAGCAACAACATGTAGTTATCCACTGTAAAAGGTCACAGCTAAAGGTTAGACGTTAGACATTTGATGAAAGAGTGAACTTCAGGTTGTAGAATGAAATACAGTGAATGGTCAAAGCCGATATCATTAGTGCTGTACAGGCAAGTTGACATAGCATTGGCAAGGCATACATAGTTGGGGTCTACCACCATGGCAGAAGTGAAAGGTTCATGGAGGTCACATGAGAGGGAGGGCCATGACTGCCAGAGATGAGTTAACATGACTGTTGCATGCAGATACTCAGGCTGCTGGCCCCTAACATTACCCCCCATCAAACCACCTCTTTTTTTACCAATAAAGGACACCACATTCCCCTTTATGAGTTAAAAAGGCCATAGCAGCCAATTTTATTAACCAAAAAACACGATACAAACATTTTCAAATATAATTTTCATATCAACACAACTTAATTAACAGTATCTTGCTTTTTTCGCAGTCTAGGATCCTGGAAGGCAACTCATATTCCACATACTGGCTGTATCACCATTGAAATAGTTTACCAGGCCCTCAGCCACAACTCCACCAGCTCGAGGACAACCACTATTACCTCCACCCTCGATATAGCCAACTAAATTCTTCCAGCCATTACTGGCTCCATTTTCAGGATTGGAACATCCATACCTGAGATGGGTCCCACCCTTCCATTTCCAAACTTTTACCATAACTGCCTTACAAGACCCTGAGACCCCTGCTGACTGCTACAACAATCAACACCCCAATCTACAATCTTGACATCACATCAAACCATCACCCCATACGGCACCCCGTTGTGACCTCCCAATGACCAACCCGTTCCTAAAAAAGGAAAAACACTATGTAACACAATCACCTATCCATCTTAAAGGGAGGGAGGGGAACTTCTTCCTTGTCCTACTCCTAGGCCTGACTGATTGTGGGATGTCCCTACCCACTTTAACCCCTGCTTCAGCCCCCACCTACTCCACCCAGCCCAGTTCTGCTAGACCAACCATAGGCCGGACAGAGGGAAGGAGAAAACAAGACAGGAACCATCCTCACCCTCTGATTTAACCCCTTAACTTATCTAGCTTTGCACTGCTCACCCAGTCATGTACGCCCCTTCACCTATGTTTCACATCTCTCTCCGGGCCTTATTCTGGAAAGTGTTGGTAATATAAAAGAGGAAAAAGAAGTTGGTGTGGCTAAGATTATGGTCTGCTTGTATTACAGACAAGAAAGGGTCATAGAAATCCTGCTAAGGTAATGTACAGATGGTTTGAGTGCAGTGATAAAAGGAGAAGGAAAGAAGCAACAGCTCCTTTGCAAAGATAGAAAGGGCAAAAACTCCAACGTTGTGGACTAGCAAAGGTTCAAGCTGCCAGTGACTAGACTATTACAGTGAAAAGGCCTTGAGTTGGATTTAACCATGTTTATAGAGTCACACCCATTTTTTTGCCATGGTACACCTGCTGAACCCTCCCACATTTCTGTGAACCAAAAAAGGTGGAAACCCTACCCCTGAACAGATACTAGACTGGTAAATAACTGCTTGAGTCTCATTGATCAACATGTCAGTGCAGCTAGAGTGACAGATATGTTTGACCAATGTTCTTAACCTACCTACCCTAGTGGAACCCTTAAAATAATATTTGGTCTTGGGAAACCCCAGAGAAAAATTATTTTATCTACAACTCATGACAAATTAGCACAATCAGAAGGTTGTGGAATGTTTTAAAAGCATAAAGCATGTGGCATTCCTAGGATTTTGACATCCAGTGTGGGTTCACTTTACAACACCTCCTGCTCTAAATGACAATAATAATTTTAATATAAAACAAATAATTATAATGATCAAAAATAAAAAGTCCACTGTGAAATGTGTAATGTCCTCTTGCACTAGTGATCAGTTGATAAGAGCCCTTTACATTGGTGGTAATTGAAGAAATGCCCCCTTAAATTGCTGGTTGGTGTAGCTCCCCTTTGCATTGCTGTTGAGTAGAAAGCCCCTTTACACTGGTGGTCAGTGTAGACGTCCTTTACATTGCCCTCTCACATTGGTGATCATTGTAGAAAGGATATGAATTGCCACTGCTCAAGGAACCCTATGCAACCTCTGGAGGAGCTCTAGCCTGCGTTAGTGTGCATTGCCTCCTACCAACCATCAATTCTTTCATTTAGCTGTCCTAAGCTGCACAAGAAAAAAGAATCTGGTTGCTATGTACAGCATTGCTTGCCAGAGACAATTCTTCCCTTGATAACCTTATATCATTAATAAAAACAAAGGCTTGCAACCTGACATTTTCAGTCTATTTGCTAATTCAGTTCTGGATTATGTCCTGATACCACCTTTCTAGCACTGTATGTTTAGCTTTTTGTTATCTATTTATCTATTTTACGTTTGCACAATTTTCAGAAGTTGCCATGCACAGTGTGACCCCTTTCCTGGTCTTCTGTATGTAGCACCCTCCTAGTTTAGAGTAGGCTGTTAGGTAACTTTATTTTAGCACCTGGGTAAACAGTGAACTAGGGGTTACTTAGAGCTGTTCTGATGCTTCTCTCTGTCTTCTAAAGGCTTCTAGAAGCATAGTGAGAGGGAGAGCACAAGAGGCAGCCTGAATATTTATGGAACTCCAGCCTGTCCTCTGGGAGTTGTGTCCAGAAGGTGGAGAGAGAGCCCATAAATAGTCCTGAGCAGCAGTGTATTGTTCCAGAGGCCAGTCCTGCAGGGGGAGACCTTAGGGGCAGGAGAGCTAGAGCAGCTAGAGTGAAGACCTTGAGGTCCCCCCTAGGATAAGCTGGGGGCCTATATGAAGATCCGTTGTCCAGGGGATTGAGCTGGGTCAGGAGGAAGCTCACTGGGGATAGCTAGGAGGAAGTTGCCGGGAAGGAGTCCAACTGTCCTGCGCTAGTGTGAGTCTACATCTCCTTTACTAGGAAGAGCCTGGTAGATATCGACAGTAGGCAAACCTCAATCCTGTGGCTGAGTAAATTACCCCCAATGCTGAAGAGAAGTGACAGTGTGCTTTTAACCTCCTTAGGGAATCACTAACAGCATTAAAGTGGTTGTATCCCCTTAATTGTGATTTTTACCTACAGGCAAGCCTATAATAAGGCTTACCTGTAGGTAAATTGAATATCTCCTAAACCATACAGGTTTAGGAGATATTCACCTTGCATGCAGCCGCTGACATCACAGCACATGCGCAGTGATGTCCCGGCGAAGGCCCTGTGTATAGCGCCGGACCTTGCCGGAAAGACGTGTTGCAACTCCGGCCACACACAGCGCTGGAGCTGCGAACCCGGAATGATACCCCGAGAGAAAATGTCAGCTCCCTCTGCGGGGACTGGGCAGCCCTGTCGGATCTTCGTTCTGAGGTAAGTATTTCATAATGAGCTAGTATGCGGTGCATACTAGCCCATTATGCCTTTGCCTTACAGGTTTTTTTTTTCAAGCATACAACCCCTTTAAAGTGGTTGTAAAGTCAGTTATTCCTATTCCTGCCAGCCCCTCTGTAATACCAAGATGTTCTACACAGTGTGTGCCTTTATTTCTTAATTCTGCAGCTAAATACCTCTTTTCAGAACGCCGGTGTGCGGTTACGTGACCGTCCTTTGCTCTCCTTCTCCGATCTAAGGACTACAGTGGGAGGGGCTGAGTTTCCCCTCAGACGTCAGCCCGGTGGTCATGTGACCGCACATTGGCGGTGCCAGATGAAATAGAGGCAGAAGGTGGGGGTGGGCAAAGGAGACAGATCACACACAGGCTCCCAAGCTGACAGGCAGGGAGGGAGGGGGAGAGGGAGACTAGCGGGATGACGAAGGCACGTAAACTGACTATGGTATCATGGATCAGTAGCCATGATTACCATGGTCAGCACACTAAAGGGGAACACAGGAACAGGCAGGATCAACCAAGTATAGGGTTACAACCTCTTTAAAAATCATATGGGACAATCAAGTGCAGCCAGCAGTGTGTGAAGCAAAGGCAGAAGTTCAGGAGTCCTCCAGGTGTTTCAGTCCACCAGGCATAGGTGTGTGCAGGGGGTGTGCCAGGTGTGCCTGGACATACCCTGATCACTAAGTGCGGTGCCGACTTCACTTACTGTCCGGGCCCCCCCTCCCAGGGCCCCCCCCCTGCAGTGCTGTTAGGTTCCCTCCTCTCCCTCCGGCTGCTGCAGGGGATGTTTCAGGATGGAGAGCGGGGGAAGGGGCTAGCAAATATGTAATTTACCAGCAACTTCCTTTTCTAAATGAACGCAGTGAACACACTCACTCACTGTGTCCATTCATGACTGAAGAATAGTAAATTGTGTTTACTATGCTTTGGTTTGTGAATGAACAGGAAGCCGCTCAGCACAGACCAATTCATTCACTGCCCTGTGCAGCTCAGGAGGCAGAGAAATTCAAGTGTGTTTGAGCTTTGGGGTGCACATCCTAATGCACTAGGCTATGCACACACCTATGCCACCAGGGGCATCCCATGTTCCCTATTCCCCCATCCAAGTTCCTATTCCAATAAAAACTCTAACAAAAAAAAACTAGATTGTTCTCTGCGCCAGTGAAAGAATGAAGAAAATGCTGTGCGCTTGGCTGTGTATGCTACAAAAGTGGAAATAGGACTAAATTCACCAGCGGCTCCTTAGGGGGTGTGCTACATGTAAGGACTACAAGGCAAGGTGCACTCTAGGGTTCCTCAGAACAGAAAAGATGTGGCAAACTTTACATGCCATGGCCATTTTCTAAGTGTGACCAAATTATGAGTCTGGTTTAAAAGGACATGGGTAAACAATGCCCAGGTTTCTACCCATGTGTACTACAGATGGTGTGCTTATAAGCACAGTGACTTACCATACCTAAGCAATATGCTGTAATCAAGATTAGAGTTGAGCGAACACCTGGAAGTTCGGGTTCTGCTGGTCCGTCCGAACTTCGGGACAAAGTCCGGGTCCGGGTCCGGACGGAACCCGAACGATCGCACGGAAAAAATACAAAAATAAAAAAATTTTTATAAATTTCAATAAAGGGACAGGGGTAAAAAAACATCCCGCGAACGGGATGGGAATGGGGGTAAAATGAAGGAAAACGTCGGGAGACCCCGAAAGGTCCTGAAAGGATGTCGGTAAAAACACGGATTTTCAAGCCCAGGGATAACTAAAGTTACCCCAAGCAACAGGCACGCTAGCAAGCCCAAGGCAGGCCTGGGCCTGGGCCTGAAACAGGGCTTCAAGCCTGCCTGGTCGTCTTGGGCTTGAAGGTCCACAAGCGAGTTGAGATTAGAACTAATGTCGTATAACGAATCCATACCATTCAGTG
>BLSH010288652.1:31337-74252 GCA_018402905.1 Glandirana rugosa
AGTAGAGACGGAGCAGAGATGATAGAAGACAGATGAGACAGGCAGAGATGATGATGAGACAGGCAGAGATGATAGAAGGCAGAGATGATAGAAGACAGATGAGACAGGCAGAGATGATAGAAGACAGATGAGACAGGCAGAGATGACAGAGGACAGATGAGACAGGCAGAGATGATGGAGGACAGATGAGACAGGCAGAGATGATGGAGGACAGATGAGACAGGCAGAGATGACAGAGGACAGATGAGACAGGCAGAGATGATGGAGGACAGATGAGACAGGCAGAGATGATGATGAGACAGATGCTGTGAGATGAGGGAGGCAGCGTTGGGATGAGTGAAGGTCAGGTTGGTCTCCTCCTCTTCCTCCTCCTCCTCCTCTGGTCCTCGCTCTCCCTCCCATCTTCCCCGGGAATTTCTCCATCCTCCGGCTCCTGCAGCATCCTTCCCCCCACTCCCTCCTTACCCCGTCCCCTTCCCTCCTGCCCCCGCACCACTCCGTCCATCCATCCATCCATCCGTCTGTCTCTGTATGTTGTATGTCTGTCTGTGTGTGAGGACGGTGTGACACCACGGTGTGCCATTGTCAGTCTGTGTGTTTGTTTACCTGTGTGTGTCAGTGTGTGCGATGTGATACACCGTGTGTGATTGTGTATACAGTATATAGTATACAGTGTATGGTGTGTGCATACAGTGTGTATATGAGCGCGGTGTGTATAGCGAGGGGTGTACATGAGCGCAGGGTGTATATGAGTGCGGTGTGTATAGCGAGGGGTGTATATGAGTGCGGTGTGTATAGCGAGGGGTGTATATGAGTGCGGGGTGTACATGAGCGCGGGGTGTATATGAGCGCGGTGTGTATAGCGAGGGGTGTATATGAGCGCGGTGTGCATATGAGCGCGGTTTGTTTACATTCCCCGTCGGTGTCAGGCGGTGTCGCACGCTGCATGTGTGTTGGTGCGTGTGTGTCTGTCCCCCCCTCATGTCACGCACACTGGCACACACGTGCCACCGCACATCCATGGATCGCAGCGCGGGGCGCACGCCTCAGGTGTGTGGAGGCCCCGGGCCCCAGGTGGGGGTATGATTCTCTGCTGGGCTCTGCCTCTCACAGCTTGGATTTGCCCCTGGATTGGGCACATTGCTCCTCACTTCGGTCATGTCCCCTCCGGCGTCTGCGGCCAGCGAGAGCAGCACCGCGTCCGTACCGCGAGAGGAGCCCGAGGCTGTGCGGGAACTGGTGAGATACCTACCTCTCTAAATATATATATACTGAATACCTGCCTGTTTCTATATAGACCACCTACCTCTGTACACTCACCTACCTACCACTGTATACTACCTTACTACCTATTTATGTCACCTACCTACATCTGTATACCACTACAACTACAGTATCTGACAAAAGTGAGTACACCCTCACATTTGTGTAAATATTTTATTCTATCTTTTCATGTGACAACACTGAAGAAATGACACTTTGCTACAATGTAAAGTAGTGAGTGTACAGCTTGTATAACAGTGTAAATTTGCTGTCCCCTCAAAATAACTCAACACACAGCCATTAATGTCTAAACCACTGGCACCAAAAGTGAGTACACCCCTAAGCAAAAATGTCCAAATTGGGCCCAAAGTGTCAATATTTTGTGTGCCCACCAATATTTTCCAGCAGTACCTTAACCCTCTTAGGCATGGAGTTCACCAGAGCTTCACAGGTTGGCACTGGAGTCCTCTTCCCCTCCTCCATGACGACATCACAGAGCTGGTGGATGTTAGAGACCTTGCGCTCCTCCACCTTCCATTTGAGGATCCCCCACAGATGCTCAATAGGGTTTAGGTCTGGAGATGCTTGGCCAGTCCATCACCTTTACCCTCAGCTTCTTTAGCAAGGCAGTGGTCGTCTTGGAGGTGTGTTTGGGGTCGTTATCATGTTGGATTATGCTCTGCTTCAGTATGTCACAGTACATGTTGGCATTCATGGTTTCCTCAATGAACTGTAGCTCCCCAGTGCCGGCAACACTCATGCAGCCCCAGACCATGACTCTCCCACCACAATGCTTGACTGTAGGCAAGACACAGTTGTCTTTGTACTCCTCACCTGGTTGCCGCCACACATGCTTGACACCATCCCATCTTAACCAAATACGTTTATCTTGGTCTCATCAGACCACAGGACATGGTTCCATGTCGTTAGTCTGCTTGTCTTCAGAAAACTGTTTGCAGGTTTTCTTATGCATCATCTTTAGAAGAGGCTTCCTTCTGGGATGACAGCCATGCAGACCAATTTGATGCAGTGTGTGGAGAATGGTCTGAGCATTGACAGGCTGACCCCCCGCCCCTTCAACCTCTGCAGCAATGCGGGCAGCACTCATACGTCTATTTCCCAAAGACAACCTCTGGATATGGCGCTGAGCACGGCACTCAACTTCTTGACCATGGCGAGGCGCTGTTCTGAGTGTAACCTGTCTTGTTAAACCACTGTATGGTCTTGGCTACCGTGCTGCAGCTCAGTTTCAGGGTCTTGGCAATCTTCTTATAGCCTAGGCCATCTTTATGCAGAGCAACAATTCTTTTTTTCAGATCCTCAGAGAGTTCTTTGCCATGAGGTGCCATGTTGAACTTCCAGTGACCAGTATGAGAGAGTGAGAGCGATAACACCAAATTTAACACACCTGCTCCCCCATTCACACCTGAGACCTTGTAGCACTAATGAGTCACATTACACTGGTGTGGGAAAATGGCTAATTGGGCCCAATTTGGACATTTTCACTTAGGGGTGTACTCACTTTTGTTGCCAGCGGTTTAGACATTAATGGCTGTGCGTTGAGTTATTTTGAGGGGACAGCAAATTTACACAGTTATACAAGCTGTGCACTCACTACTTTACATTGTAGAAAGTGTCATTTCTTCAGTGTTGTCACATGAAAAGATAGAATAAAATATTTACAAAAATGTCAGGGGTGTACTTACTTTTGTGAGATACTGTTCCTACCTCCGTATATCACCTACATTTTTCTTTTACAAAGGTTTTAATTGATAAACAAAAGAACAGAACAGCTCATGACATAGATGGTAGGTTTACAAATAAAGGAGAGTATATAATTGTATACTTGAAAAGAACGATCAAACAATGTATACACAGAAACCTGGCTGATATTGATTAAAGAGGAAGTAAACCCAGATGGGGTTTACTTCCTCTACATTCCCCTGTAAACTAGAAGCATAATGGGCAACTATGCATCACATAGTAGCCCATTATGTGCCACTTACCTGCAAACGAAGCCTGCAACGTCCAGCGCTGTCCCCTGTGCTGGCGGCGTCCATCTTCAACCCCTCTTCCTTCCGGGGCCGCGACTCCGGCTCTGTGATTTGCCGGAGTCGCGTGACGTCACTCCTGCGCATGTGCGGGGGAACCGCCAGTCCCGGCACAATCACAGGGAAGAAATGGCACGGAGGCCGTTTTCTTCACTGCCCATGTGCCGAAATGACGTTGGCACAGCTAATACTCTGCATATCTCCTGAACCGTACAGGTTTAGGAGATATGCAGGGCACCTACTGGTAAGCCTTATTATAGGCCTTATTATAGGCTTACCTGTAGGTTAAAGTGGTTGTCACGAGTTGAAAACCACTTTAAATAACTTTAGTTTGTAACCATCTTAGTCAAAGATAGGCCTAGAGGTCTATTAGGCTGGGGGAGAAATTGAGAGAAAAGGGGAGAAGAGAAAACTAGGGGGGGGAGGGAGATAGAGAAAGAGAGGAGCAAGAAAGTAGAAAAAGAGTCAAGAAGGAGATGGAAGAGAAAGAGGGTAAGAGAAGAAAGGTCCAAGGGGTGGGGAGCGGGGCAGGTTAAAGTGAGAGGAGTGAAGTGTCAAAGCGGGAAGGTTGGCTGTAAGAGATCCAGGGCTGCCATACCTGCAAGAATTTACTATGGGTATCAGAGAGGTTGGCTAATCATTATACCTTTCATACGATTTTTGACGGCCTCGAAACTGAGAGTGTAGGGCTTCTCCAGGCCCTTGCAATTGTCATTTTGGTTGCAGTATAAAGGTGTGTTGCAAGCTGACGTTCGGGACGAAGTAATTCCGTAATCGGTTTACATAAAAGGGACTCAAATGGATCCCTTTTCTGGTTAAGGTGGAATAGATTGCGGAGGAGGGAATATACTCTGACCCATAATCTACATACCTTCGGGCAAGTCCACCAGATGTGTGCCATAGTGCCCTGCTGAGAATACCCTCGGAAGCAAAGAGGAGAATAAGCTGGGATGAAACGTGCCAGCCTAGGTATGGTACCACCTGTAGAGTACCTTATATGCATTTCCTAAAATTAGCACATTTTTGGAGCATTTAGGAATTGTTATAGTCATTGCCTCCCCAATTCTGCCTCCCATTGTAGATTATAGGGTCTTAGGGGTGTTTTTTAGGAGGAGATAATTGCTGTATAAATTAAAGAGATTAAGCCAGGAGATTGGGGTCTAGATCTACAGATACACTCAAAAGAGGTCAAGGTATAAGGTGTGGGCCTGGACTTAATAAGTTGTTGAAAGAAGTGTCTAATCCAGGGTTTCTCAACCAGGGTTCCTCCAGAGGTTGCAAGGGGTTCCTTGAGCGATGGTCAATTTCTACCTCTCAGATAAATTCCCAATGACACCATTGATCTTTTTAGCTCTCTGTAAGGGGGGAATTCTTCCCAATGACCACAAGTGTAAGGAGCATTCTTCCCATTGACCATCACACTAATTGTAGATTTTTAATTTTTAGCAGGGGTTCCACGAGACTGGAGAATTATTTCAAGGGCTCCTTGGTGTTGAAAAGGTTGAGCAAGGCTGATCTAATCTGTAGATAGCTATAATGTTCATGGAGAGGGATTATGATTGTAGGGCATCGAACGTGAGAATTCTGGTTGGAATAAAAAGAGAGTGAAGATCTACAAAACCATTGTTGGTCCATCATGTAAATTGCCATGGGTTATCGCAGCCAGGGGGGAACAGGGGGCAGTTTAGGAGACGGAGTAGGGGCAGGTGAGGGGGTATCAAGCCCACCGAGTATTTGAACGAATCCCATAGACGGAGAGAATGTGATCACCTACCTTTCTCTACATACTACCTTCATTGGTACATCACCTGTATAACATCTGTCAACCTCTCTATATCCCCTACCAAGCTCTATATACCACCCGCCCATAGTTGTGCACAGCCTATTGCATTAGGGTGGCACCACAAAGCGCAAACAAACATGAGTGTGTGTATAAATGTCAGAAGGGCAGTAGTTTATTTTAATTTAATTTATTTTTTTACAATTTTGTATTTTTATTATTTTTTACAATATTATATTTTATTATTTTCTTACAATTCTATTTAGGAGCCCTGCTGGGTGGCTTTGGTGAAATATCAGGGGTCTAAACAGACCCCTGATGTCTCACTTTTGAGACAGAGAAAGGGACTAAGGACGGAGATCCCCCCATCCCTTTCTCTGCAGCCAGGTAGCAGGGGGAATCTGCATAGTACAGGGTGATTAGGGCGTGCCCGGGCACACCTGCCACCCTATGTGCGCACGCCCATGCACCCGCCTATGTATACCACCTACCTACCTCTGTATACAACCTATGTATCTACCTCTGTATACCATCTACCTACCTAGCTCTTTATACCACCTACCTTTGTATACCACATGCCTTCCCCTGTATACTGTCTACCTTCTCCCCTTTCTGTAGATCACCTACCTCTGCATTCCACCTGCCTACCAATCTCTGTATACCACCTACCTAACTCTGTATACTATGGATCTGTCTCTGTACATCTCCCACCTACCTGTATATGCCATTTACCTACCTCTGTGTACCACATACCACCCCCTACATACTATCTACCTTTACATCTTTCTTTAGATACCTCTACACCTAAATCTTTGTATACCACCTACCTAACTCTGCATATGACAAACTTCTGTATACTATTATATCGATCTCTGTATATCATCTACCTATCTACAGTATTTATACCAACAACCCTCCTCCCTCTGTATATCACCTACCTAACTTTGTCTACCTGCCCCTGTTTCTATATATCACCTAAATCTGTAACCACCCCTGTACATCACCTACCTGAACTTAATTCTATATACCATGACCTATCTCTGTATACCGTGACCTACAGTGCCTTGAAAAAGTATTCATACCCCTTGAAATTTTCCACATTTTGTCACGTTACAACCAAAATGATAAATGATACAAATAAATCTGTGAAAAGTGTGTGTGTGTGTGTGGGGGGGGGGGGGTTGTATAGCGCCCCCCTGAGTCAATACTTTGTAGAACCGCCTTTCTCTGCAATTGCAGCTGCAAGTCTTTTTAGGGAAGTCTCTGCCAGCTTTGCCCATCTAGAGAGGACATTTTTGCCCATTCTTCTCTGCAAAATACCCCAAGCTCTGTCAGATTGGATGGAGAGCGTCTGTGATCAGCAATTTTCAAGTCTTGCCACAGATTTTCCATTGGATTTAGGTCTGGACTGTGACTGGGCCATTCTAACACATGAATATGCTTTGATCTAAACCATTCCATTGTAGCTCTGGCTGTATGTTTAGGGTCGTTGTCCTGCTGGTAGGTGAACCTCCGCCCCTTGGTAGGTTTGCGGTTGTGCCATACTCTTTCCATTTTCCGATGATGGATTGAACAGAGCTCCGTGAGATGTTCAAAGCTTGGAATATTTTTTTTATAACCTAACCCTGCTTTAAATTTCTCCACAACTTTATCCCTGACCTGTCAGGTGTGTTCCTTGGCCTTCATGATGCTGTTTGTTCACTAAGGTTCTCTAACAAACCCCTGAGGGCTTCACATGACAGCTGTATTTAGGCTGGGTTCACACTATCTGACATTTAAACGGTCCGACTTTGGTCCTATTTTGATGTGCGATTTACGGTCCCACATAGGGTCAAAGTCGGACCTATTTTCTGTGAACAGCGACTTTGATCCAGACAATACCAGGCACCAGGCTCTGGGAATCTTGAAGGGGAACTCCACGCCAAATTAAAAAAAAAATGGCATGGGGTTCCCCCCAAAATCCATATCAGACCCTTATCCTAGCACACAGCCCGGCAGGCCAGGAAAAGGGGTGGGGACGAGCGAGTGCTCCCCTCCTCCTCCTGGACCATACCAGGTCACATACCCTCAACATGGGGAGTATGGGTACTTTGGGGCAGGGGGGCTCTGCACTACCCCCCACCCCAAAGCACCTTGTCCCCATGTTGATGAGGACAAGGGCCTCTTCCCGACAACCCTTGCCGGTGGTTGTTGGTCTGTGGGTAGGGACTTATTGGAATCTGGAAGCCCCTTTAACAAGGGGGCCCCCAAATCCCGGCCCCCCACCCTATGTGAATGAGTATGGGGTACATTGTACCCCTACCCATTCACCTGAAAAAAAGTGTAAAAGAAAAACCACACTACACAAGTTTTTACAATCTTTTATTAAATCAGCTCCGGCGTCTTCTCCCCTCTCCTTCTCCCCTCTCCGGCTCTTCTTTCTTCTGCTCTTTTGCGGGGTCTTCTATCTTCTGAGGGGTCTTCTTTCTTTTCCCTCTCTGCGGCGTCTTCCGCTCTTTTGCCGGTCTTCTCGGTTGTCCTCTTCCCTCTGATCTCCCTCTCTTCTTCTTCCCATGTTGACACCACGGGATCTCCTTCACTAATGCCGTCTCCGATGTGTGCTGTGCCTTATATTGGGGCTACCCGCTCACATCACCCGGAGGCCCCACCCAGGATGTGACATCATAATGGGCGGGCCTCCAGACCAAAAGAGCAGAAGAAAGAAGAGCCGGAGAGGGAAGAAGACGCCGGAGCTGATTTAATAAACCTGTGTAGTGTGGTTTTTATGTTACACTTTTTTTTCAGGTGAATGGGTTGGGGTACAATGTACCCCATGCTCATTAACATAGGTAGGCGGGCCGGGATCTGGGGGCCCGTTCGCTTGTCCTCACCCCTTTTCCTGGCTGCATGCTTGGATAAGGGTCTGGAATGGATTTTGGGGGGAATCCCACGCCATTTGGCATGGGGGTTACCCTTAAAATTCATTCATGACCAAAGGGCCTGGTATGCTCCTGGAGGGGGACCCCTATGGATTTTGGGGGGAACCCCATGCCATTTGGTGTGGGGGTTCCCCCTTAAAATTCATACCAGACCAAAGGGCCTGGTATGCACCTGGAGGGGGACCCCATGCGTTTTTGTTTTTTTTTAATTTGGCTGCATGCTCGGATAAGGGTCTGGTATGGATTTTGGGTGGAACCCCACACCATTTGATGCAGGGTTCCCCTTAAAATCCATACCAGACCAAAGGGCCTGGTATGCTCCTGGAGGGGGACCCCATGCCGTTTTTTTTTTAATTTGGCTGCGTGCTTGGATAAGGGTCCGGTATGGATTTTGGGGGAACCCCATGCCATTTGGCGCGGGGTTCCCCTTAAAATCCATACCAGACCAAAGGGCCTGGTATGCCCCTGGAGGGGGACCCCATACCGTTTTTTTTTTTTATTTCTTTTAAATTTGGCGTGGAGTTCCCCTTCAAGATCCTCAGAGCACAAGTCGCATGCCAAAGTCGGATCAGTGAAGACAAGGATCCGACTTTGATCCGAATTCAATGCCTTTCAATGGGCTGCAGTGGGATCAAAGTCGGACAAAAGTAGTACAGGAACCTTTTTCAAAGTCGGTCCGTCGGACCAGTTAAGACGGCCCCCATAGGGAATCATTGTTTTTTGTGACATAAGGCGACTTGTGCTCCTAATGTCGGTCCGAGAATCGGATTAGTGTGAACCCAGCCTTATACTGAGGTTACATTACACCCAGTGACTTCTGAAGGCGATTGGTTCCACTAGAATCAGGGGTAGGTAACCTTCGGCCCTCCAGCTGTTGTGGAACTACATTTCCCATGAGCCATTGCAAGGCTGCCAGTTACAATTACTCCCAGAGGCATGATGGGACTTGTAGTTTTGCTAGAGCTGGAGGGTTGCAGGTTGCCTACCCATGCACTAGATCAGGGATATGCAATTAGCGGACCTCCAGATGTTGCAGAACTACAAATCCCATGAGGCATAGCAAGACTCTGACAGCAACAAGCATGGCACTCTGAGGCAGAGGCATGATGGGACTTGTAGTTTTGCAACAGCTGGAGGTCCGCTAATTGCATATCCCTGCTCTAGATGTTAATTAGGGGTATCAGAGTAAAGGGCGCGCCATACAAATGCCCCCCACACTTTTCACAGATTTATTTGTATCATTTATCATTTTCCTTCCACTTCACAATTATGAGTCACTTTGTGTCGGTCTATCACATAAAATCCCAATAAAATACATTTTATGTTTTTGGGTGTAACGTGAGAAAATGTGGGAAATGTCAAGGGGTATGAATACTTTTTCCAGGCACTGTACCTCTATCCCCCCCCAGTATCTCATCCCCCTGCTCCTACCTTTGTACGGCTCCTGTGGATCGGTGCTTTGTTTTATTATCAGGAGCCTCAGGCTGTCCAGATTTCACCGTTTGTCTCTCAGAACATAACGCGGTCTTGTGGCGCCCCCTGGCGGCTGGACCTGTCAGGGCAGAATCAGCGTCGCCCCTCTGTTTGGGGTGCTTTTTCAATAAAGAAGAAGAAATGTAATTTTCTCCAGAAGGATTTACATTTCCCACACAGAGAAAATGGAAGGGTCAGATGCAGCTTCCAGCGCACACTCTGCACCCAGGTGCCCATGCATCATCCCTATCCTGCCTCCTCCTCTCCCCCCGCGCTGACTGTGGAGCACGGGACGTCGCGCTGTGCGCGTTTTGCACCCCGGCACGCCGTCACAATACACAGCACTGCCTATTTATAGAGCTGCAAAAATATTCAGCATCACTTTTATTATTAACTCCCCAGGTGAGGATCTCACCGCCAGCACAGCCAATCAGATCATCCCCAGAGGGCGAGGTGTGTGTGGGAGGGGCAATCTGATATCAGCGCAAAAATACAATAAAGAGAACCTGACTTCACCTCCAGCTGTTGGCTTTGCCTAGGCTGAGATGTCATCAGTCTGCTGCAGGCAGGAGGAAGCATTTCCTCAGTCTCCCCTCCTCCAGTGATCAGACTGTACATTGTAACTTTGTAGAAGGAGGAGGGGGCATTTCCTCAGTCTCCCCTCCCCCAGTGATCAAACTGTACATTGTAACTTTGTAGAAGTGGGAGGAAGCATTTCCTCAGTCTCCCCTCCCCCAGTGATAAGACTGTACATTGTAACTTTGTAGGAGGAGGAAGCATTTCCTCAGTCTCCCCTCCCCCAGTGATAAGACTGTACATTGTAACTTTGTAGGAGGAGGAAGCATTTCCTCAGTCTCCCCTCCCCCAGTGATCAGACTGTACATTGTAACTTTGTAGAAGGAGGAGGAGGCATTTCCTCATTCTCCCCTCCCCCAGTGATCAGACTGTACATTGTAACTTTGTAGAAGGAGGAGGAGGCATTTCCTCAGTCTCCCCTCCCCCAGAGATCAGACTGTACATTGTAACTATGTAGAAGGAGGGGGGGGGGGGATTTCCTCAGTCTCCCCTCCCCCAGAGATCAGACTGTACATTGTAACTTGGCAGCAAATCACAAGTTGAGAGGCTGCAGCAGGGGCTGATCTGTGTCAGACATTTGTAAACCCAGCCAAGAACTGTGCAGACACCTGAATTTACATAGGTGTGTTACCTGTGAGCAGGAATCTCAGTCCTGGAAGTAGACGGTGACCCTGGATGATGCCTGAACAAAGATGGTGCCGTCCTTCTGGAGAGAAAAGCAGATGAAGTCATTGCCAGGGGGAGTGCTGTGACCTCTGTGAAAGATGATAAACACCTGGAAGAGCTACAGTGACACGCTAATAAATATCCAATCACAGGTCCACTTATAGTGCCTGAGTGGGCCTGGATCCCTCCGGGGACCCCCCTCTCAGTCTATTCATCCCTATCTGTCCCCCCATATTTGTCCTCCCACATTTATTTGGGGCCACCTTGGCTTTGGCTCCCCCTTAATATTAAAGTAAAACTAAATGCAAAACTTTTTTTCCCCCCATTTTGAATAGAGTAAGGGAGGGCTATAACCCCCGTCATGTTTTATTTGCCATCTGTGTCCCCATTGGAAGATTTCCCTTCACTTCCTGTCCCATATCCAAAATAGGAAGTGATAGGAAATCCTTCCAAAGTAAGGAAATCGCCAGAACTGGTGTCCCCATTGGAAGATTTCCCTTCACTTCCTGTCCCATATCCAAAACAGGAAGTGAGAGGAAATCCTTCTAAAGTGAGGAAATCGCCACAACCGATGTCTCCATTGGGGAGATTTCCCTTCACTTCCTGTCCCATATCCAAAACAGGAAGTGAGAGGAAATCCCTCCAACATGAGGAAATCCCCAGAACCAGTGTCCCATTGGAAGATTTACCTTCACTTCCTGTCCCATATCCAAAACAGGAAGTGAGAGGAAATCTTTCCAAAGTGAGGAAATCGCCAGAACTGGTGTCCCCATTGGGGGGAGATTTCCGTTCACTTCCTGTGCCATATCCAAAGCAGGAAGTGAGTGGAAATCCTTCCAAAGTGAGGAAATCGCCAGAACCGGTGTCTCCATTTGGGAGATTTCCCTTCACTTCTTGTCCCATATCCAAAACAGGAAGTGAGAGGAAATCCCTCCAACGTGAGGAAATCGCCAGAACCGGTGTCCCCATTGGGGGGATTTCCCCTCTATTCCTGTTCTGGTGACAACCCGAAATGTGGGATTTCCTTTCACCCTCACTGATAACAGTAAACTGGGCAAACAGAGAGGGTGAATCTCCCTAACGGGGACACAGGAAGCAATAAAAACTGGACGGGGGTGGTCTAATCCCTCTCCACTCCATTCACCTAAAGACCGGCCCTTTTCTGGCACTTTTTGTTTACAAATAAAAATCAGTATCAGAAGAAAATCACTCAGAACCCCCAAACGTTACATATTATTTATTTCTTTATTTTTAAGCAGATAACCTGGAGAATAAAATGGCGATCGTTGCAATTTTTTTATGTCACGTGGTATTTGCTCGGCGGTATTTCAAACGCAATTATTTTTGAAAAAAAATCCACTTTAACCGCCTCCCGGCCGCCTCGCGTTCATTTACTGCTGCAGAGTGGCGCTGTAGCGCGAATCGCCGTCTATAAACGGCGGCTCACTCGTGCCCACCGCACGGCGGTTCCCCGCTCTGTCAGGCGGCATATAAGAGATCTACTGATCCCTGTCACTGGGCTCATTTAGATCTCTGGTGCCCCTGGCAGCCCAGCCCCCTCACAGTTAGAACACGACTAGGGAACACAGTTACCCCCTTAGAGCGCCCCCTGCAGGTTAACCCCTTCCCTGCCAATGACATTTCTACAGTAATCAGTGGATATTTAAATTTCTGTATAAATGTCATTGGTCCCAAAAAAGTGTCAAAATGTCCGATTTGTCCGCATTAATTTCGCAGTCCAGATAAAAATCGCAGATCGCCGCCATTACTAGTAAAAAAAAAATAGTAAAAACGCCAGAAATGAATTCTCATGGTTTGGAAAAGCGGCAACTTTTTCGCAAACCAATCAATAAACGCTGATCGCGATTTTCTTTTTTACCACAAATATGAGGAAGAATATAAATCGGCCAAAACCGATGAATAAATTCGTTTTTTTTATTTATTTATTTTTTTCAAAATTGTCGCTTTTTTTAACCACTTCCTTACTGGGCTCTTAAACCCCAACCCCCCCTTGCCCAGACCAATTTTCAGTTTTCAGCGCTGTCGCATTTTGAATGACAATTGCGCGGTTGTGTGACGTTGTACCCAAACGAAATTTGCGTCCTTTTTTTCCCACAAATAGAGCTTTCTTTTGGTGGTGTTTGATCCCCTCTGCGGTTTTTATTTTTTTACGTTATAAACAGAAAAAGAGCGACAATTTTGAAAACAGAACTTTTTTTTACTTTGTGCTATAATAAATATCCAAAAATTAAAAAAACACATTTATTCCTCAGTTTATGCCGATGTTCTTCAACATACTTTTTGGTTAAAAAAAAAAAATTGCAATAAGCGTATTTTGATTGGGTTGCGCAAAAGTGATAGCGCCTACAAACTATGGAAATTGGTTTATGGCGTTTTTATTATTATTTTTTTTTTTTACTGGTTATGGCGGCGATCTGCGATTTTTATCGGGACTTCCTGCGATATTGATATCAGGGCGGCGATATTTTAGCCTTTATTCACACTATGTAGAGTCGTTTAGGTGTAGTAGTGATATAGTTGCAATGTAGGAGGGGTGTATTAGTAGTTTAGCTGTAGTAGCAGTACAGTAGCAATCTAGTAGTAGTGTAGTAGTGGTTTAGGTGTAGTAGCGGTATAGTGGCCATGTAGTAGTGGTTTAGGTGTAGTAGCGGTATAGTGGCCATGTAGTAGTGGTTTAGGTGTAGTAGCGGTATAGTGGCAATGTAGTAGTGGTTTAGGTGTAGTAGCGGTATAGTGGCCATGTAGTAGTGGTTTAGGTGTAGTAACGGTATAGTAGCCATGTAGTAGCAGCATAGTAGTGATTTAGATGTAGAAGTGGTATAGTGGCCATGTAGCAGTGGTGTAGTAGTGATTTGGATGTAGTAACAGTATAGTGGCCATATAGTAGTAGCGTAGTAGTGATTTAGATGTAGTAGCGGTATAGTGGCCATGTAGCAGTGATGTAGTAGTGATTTAGATGTAGCGATATACAGTCAGGTCCATAAATATTGGGACATCGACACAATTCTAATCTTTTTGGCTCTATACACCACCACGATGGATTTGAAATGAAACAAACAAGATATGCTTTAACTGCAGACTTTCAGCTTTAATTTGAGGGTATTTACATCCAAATCAGGTGAACGGTGTAGCAATTACAACAGTTTGTATATGTGCCTCACACTTTTTAAGGGACCAAAAGTAATGGGACAATTGGCTGCTCAGCTGTTCCATGGCCAGGTGTGTGTTATTCCCTCACTATCCCATTTACAAGGAGCAGATAAAAGGTCCAGAGCCCATTGCAAGTGTGCTATTTGCATTTGGGATCTGTTGCTGTCAACTCTCAATATGAGATCCAACGAGCTGTCACTATCAGTGAAGCCATCATTAGGCTGAAAAAACAAAACAAACCCATCAGAGAGATAGCAAAAACATTAGGTGTGGCCAAATCAATTGTTTGGAACATCCTTAAAAACAAAGAACGCACCGGTGAGCTCAGCAACACCAAAAGACCTGGAAGACCACCAAAAACAACTGTGGTGGATGACCGAAGAATTCTTTCCCTGGTGAAGAAAACACCCTTCACAACAGTTGGCCAGATCAAGAACACTCTCCAGGAGGTAGGTGTATGTGTGTCAAAGTCAACAATCGAGAGAAGACTTCACCAGAGTGAATACAGAGGGTTCACCACAAGATGTAAACCATTGGTGAGCCTCAAAAACAGGAAGGCCAAATTAGAGTTTGCCAAACAACATCTAAAAAAGCCTTCACAGTTCTGGAACATCCTATGGACAGATGAGACCAAGATCAACTTGTACCAGAGTGATGGGAAGAGAAGAGTATGGAGAAGGAAAGGAACTCTCATGATCCAAAGCATACCACCTCATCAGTGAAGCATGGTGGTGGTAGTGTCATGGCGTGGGCATGTATGGCTGCCAATGGAACTGCTTCTCTTGTATTTATTGATGATGTGACTGCTGACAAAAGCAGCAGGATGAATTCTGAAGTGTTTGGGGCAATATTATCGGCTCATATTCAGCCAAATGCTTCAGAACTCATTGGACGGCGCTTCACAGTGCAGATGGACAATGACCCGAAGAATACTGCGAAAGCAACCAAAGAGTTTTTTAAGGGAAAGAAGTGGAATGTTATGCAATGGCCAAGTCAATCACCTGACCTGAATCCGATTGATCATGCATTTCACTTGCTGAAGACAAAACTGAAGGGAAAATGCCCCAAGAACAAGCAGGAGCTGAAGACAGTTGCAGTAGAGGCCTGGCAGAGCATCACCAGGGATGAAACCCAGCGTCTGGTGATGTCTATGCCTTCCAGACTTCAGGCTGTAATTGACTGCAAAGGATTTGCAACCAAGTATTAAAAAGTGAAAGTTTGATTTATGATTGTTAATCTGTCCCATTACTTTTGGTCCCTTAAAAAGTGGGAGGCACAAATACAAACTGTTGTAATTCCTACACCGTTCACCTGATTTGGATGTAAATACCCTCAAAGTAAAGCTGAAAGTCTGCAGTTAAAGCACATCTTGTTCGTTTCATTTCAAATCCATTGTGGTGGAGTATAGAGCCAAAAACATTAGAATTGCGTTGATGTCCCAATATTTATGGACCAGACTGTAGTGGCGTTGTAGTAGTGATTTAGATGTAGTAGCAGTATAGTGGCGGTGTAGCAGTGGTGTCGTAGTGGTTTAGATATAGTAGCAGTATAGTGGCCATGAAGTAGGGGTGTAGTAGTGATTTAGATGTAGTAGCAGTATAGTTGCCATGTAGCAGTGGTGTACTGGCAGTGTAGCAGCGGTGTAGCAGCGGTGTAGCAGTGGTGTAGTAGCGGTGTAGTAGTGGTTTAGGGCACAGTCCACCTTTTACAAAAATTGAATAAATGCACCACATTAAAAAAATAAAAACTGAAGCCTGCAGAACATTGCAATGTAACAAAGGTCTAAGACTAGAGAAGTAAACAACGGAGCACATTTGCCAGTCCCACACATCTCTCTGCCTTGGTGGCCGATGGGACTTGTAGTCTTCCATTCACAGATTCATGTGAATGAATGATGGGGCTGTGTGGGCTTTGCTCCCTCCCTGAGTGCAATACTAAGCGCCCGCTCACCTCATCGCATATTATGCGCCCTACAATGCCGGAACACAGCGCGCTAAAATCGCATGAAAACGGCTATAAAATCTATGAAGCGCTTCTCATGGGTGCACTAGAGGGCGCCGTATTGCGTTTTTGGCATAGCATCTTTTGTGCGCTTCGTTAAAAATATGCAACATTTTAGCCAACAGCAACACACGGAAAACGCAATGTGCAGTGCAATGCGCGCCACAGCGGAGTTTAGAACTTAAATTCGTTTTTTTTTTAAGTTAAAATAGAGAAGAAAAAAAAACAGTAAACGCTGCAATTCTTTGCACAATGCACTCCGGCGCACATAAGGCACCCCAACCTCGGCTCCTGACATCCAACAACCCCGCTTGTCTCCTTTTACGACCTTTACAAATCTCTGCAGGCGCGCCCTTGCGGATGGCTAAGGTGACGCCGTAATGCGGACCCCCCAATTTCTCCGGAGTCGTGTTACAGATGACCTCCCAGATAGGCCGGCTTCTACTTACACAGCTAAACTCAATATATTCCCTAAATCAAATGACTTCCTCACCAACTTTGATCGTCTGCTCTAAAAAAATAAATTCTTTTCAAGGCCAGAAGTATTCTGTTTTTGTATTGTTACTTTGTATGACGTGGGTGAGAAAACTATTCTCAGGGGTCCCCCGAGAACTGAAAATGATCCAGAGCCTCCAAAAATGACTCAAAGCCTCCAAAAATCACCCAGAGCCCCCAAAAATCACCCAAAGCCTTTTTTAGTGGGCAGGGTTGCGCAATTTCAATTTTCCTAAATACAACATAGTTATTATTAACGGGAATTTGTGTCCTCAGGGAGAGATAGCACAGGAAATACAGCACAGGTCTCATGGAGGAGCACAGTGTGCACTGAAATCACCTGGCAATACCGGATACTCTGGAATCACTGGGTGACACGAGATACTCTGGAATCATCGAACGACACGGGATACTCTGGAATCATCGAACGACACGGGATACTCTGGGATCACCAGGTGACATGGGATACTCTGTGATCACCGTGGGACATGGGATACTCTGGGATCACTGGGTGAAATGGGATACTCTGGGATCACCGGGTGGTATGGGATACTCTGGGATCACCGTGGGACATGGGATACTCTGGGATCCCTGGGCGACATGGGATACTCTGGGATCACCGGGTGACATGAGATACTCTGGGATCACCGGGTGACACAGGATACTCTGGGATCACCGGGTGACATGAGACACTCTGGGATCACCGGGTGACACGGAATACTCTGGGATCACCGGGCGATACGGGATACTCTGGGATCACTGGGTGACATGGGATCACCGGGCGACATGGGATACTCTGGGATCACCGGGCGACACGGAATACTCTGGGATCACCGGGCGATACGGGATACTCTGGGATCACTGGGTGACATGGGATCACCGGGCGACATGGGATACTCTGGGATCACCGGGTGACATGGAATACTCTGGGATCACCAGGCGACACGGGATACTCTGGAATCACTGGGTGACATGGGATACTCTAGGATCACTGGGTGACATGGAATACTCTGGGATCACTGTGGGACAATGGATACTCTGGGATCACTGGGTGACACGGGATACTCTGGGATCACTGGGTGACACGGGACACTCTGGGATCACTGGGTGACACGGAATACTCTGGGATCACTGGGTGACACGGGATACTCTGGGATCACTGGGTGACATGGGATACTCTGGGATCACTGGGTGACACGGGATACTCTGGGATCACTGGGTGACACGGGATACTCTGGGATCACTGGGTGACACGGGATACTCTGGGATCACTGGGTGACATTGGATACTCTGGGATCACCGGGTGACATGAGATACTCTGGGATCACTGGGTGACACGGGATACCCTGGGATCACTGGGTGACAGGGGATACTCTGGGATCACTGGGTGACACGGGATACTCTGGGATCACCGGGTGACACGGGATAATCTGGGATCACCGGGTGACTCGGGATACTCTGGGATCACTGGGTGACACGGGATACTCTGGGATCACTGGGTGACATGGGATACTCTGGGATCACCGGGTGACATGGGACACTCTGGGATCACCGGGTGACACGGAATACATTGGGATCACCGAGTGACACGGGATACTCTGGGATCACCGGGAGACACGGAATACTCTGGGATCTGGGATCACTAGGCGACACAGGATGCACAGAGGTCACTGGAGAATACTGGAGCCATATAGGTCACTGTAGACATTGAGCTTGTTGGCGACACCGAGGTCCCTAGTGACACTAACAGTCCTGGGAGTTACAGGCGTCCTTTGAGATGCTGGGTTACTGGAGTCACAGAGGTTGCTGGAGATACAGGGGTCACTGAAGTCACAAAAGATGTCTGGGGACCCAATCCCCCTGAAGACACTTGAATCAATAGCGATACCAAGGTTTCTAGAGACACTGTGGTCACTGCAGACACAGAGATCTCTGGAGACACTGGGGTCACTGGAGACACCGAGATCTCTGGAGACACTGGGGTCACTGCAGACACAGAGATCTCTGGAGACACTGGGGTCACTGCAGACACAGAGATCTCTGGAGACACTGGGGTCACTGGAGACACCGAGATCTCTGGAGACACTGGGGTTACTGGAGACATAGAGATCTCTGGAGACACTGGGGTCACTGCAGACACAGAGATCTCTGGAGACACTGGGGTCACTGGAGACACAGAGATCTCTGGAGACACTGGGGTTACTGCAGACACAGAGATCTCTGGAGACACTGGGGTCACTGGAGACACTGGGGTCACAGAGGTCACTGGAGACACTGGGGTCACTGGAGACACCGGGGTCACTGAGGTCATTGGAGACACTGGGGTCACTGAAGTCGTAGAGATCGCCAGTCTATTCCACAAACAAGGATAAATGAAGAAAAGGCAAGGTGTCTATGGTGGATGAGATTTCCCTTCACTTCCTGTCCCAAAGCCAAAACAGAAAGTGAGAGGAAATCCCGGGACCCCCCCCCCCATCACTAGAATTAATGTCCCCATTGGAAGATTTCCCCTCCAATACTTTTCTGGGGACAATCCAAAATTTGGGATTTTCACTTTCAATGATGATGGTAAACAGGACAAATAGAGGGTGAATCTCGGAGGCACAGATAACAATAATACCCGAATAATATCTGACGGGGGTTCTAATCCCTCTCCACTCCATCCAAAACTAAAAAAAAAAAGTTTTGTCGTTAGTTATACTTTACAGTGTGATGCACAAGGGCACCGCCACCTTCACATTACACACCAGTGGTAGCGCAGTAGTGCGTGTTGCTGGTGTGGGCAGGGCCCAAGGTAACAACCTCTGGAACCATGGCATAAGGATAACATCTTTCCAATGACCCCCTCCTAACTGTCCTATATGCCAGCAGAGTGTCCCAGTATTGGAAAAGAATAGAGTGGCCCCTCCATGGAAATGAATGGTCAGCCACCAAGCCAAGTTGTCCAGCATACTAGTGAATGGGTGGCTGCCCAGGGGTCTTTAAACTTCTGGGGCCCCCCACTGACCAGTGCCATTGGGGCATTTTTCCTGGGATGTATGACATCATTTACCTAGGCCAGAGACCAGGAAGTAACTAAAGAAATGTAAAAAGACATGGGGTGGCTCCTACAGGCAAAGCGATGTACGTACCCGTAAGTTGTTGCCTGTTTCCAGGCTTCGGGTGCGCGTCCCCGCTCGCCTACTCCACTATGACTTTACTCAGTGGAAGTTTGTCAGCAGCAGCGGTGGCCGCCCCATTAGGGGCGCCGCCCCCCCAATCCATACTCTCTGCAACTAATCTACAGCAGGGCACCGGACGCATGGATTCCAATGGGGGTTTTTTTGTTTTTTTTTTGAAGCACGTGATTAGAACCTGAGGCTCTAATTGGCTTTAAAAAGGGTGGGCTTGGGGCACAGGGCACTGCATCCCTGAGCCCACCCAATTGTGTGACAATAACGAATTAATATTCATTATTGTTTTCCTGCTTCTCCTCCAGGCCAATCACGAAGCAGGTCTTAAGACCCGATTGGTCGAGAGGAGAAGCAACCGTACTGGCAGGAGCAGAAGCAGGGAGGAAGCCACCGAGGTGGAGATGAAGAGGGAAGCTGCAGAAGCTGATTGCCCTTGATATCAACCCCTTCCCAGCCAGTGTCATTAGTACAGTGTGTGGGTGATTATTTTCAAGTGGAGAGGTTCTCAAACATGCAATCCAGCCGTATGTCAGGTTAAGGGCTTGCTGCCCACGTTTATTCATTCAGCAAATAAAGGATAACAGAAAGGCTTCCTTGGCAGGGGTAGAAAACAGTCCCAAAACAAAAGTCCATTGCATGAATGAAAGCCTCCTGGCTACCAGATAGACCTCACTGGGTCTGCTTCAGTCCTGCAGGCACGTTCCCTCACTGCCTGCTCCTTCTCTCTCAGTACCTCCCTGATTACACCCAGCTCAGGCAAAATTATACCCCAGCTGGGGAGCAAGGTGTGACCAATACTTAACCCCTTGCTGCCTACAGACCTCTCCCTGCCACCCATTTACCTTAAGAATCTCAAAATTCTAAGTGGCAGATATACTCCGTCCACAACTGACATGGGCTGTTTGTCACACCTCCCACCTCTGTTTGAACCCGTGGGTTTGAACACCAGCTATTAAACAGTGGGTTCTAGAAAGGGCATCTGCATTTCGTGGTTACAACCAGCCCTGTTGTTCTGGTTGTTCTGTGGCTGATTAAGGTGGTAATTAACCACTTACCAACCGGAAGGTTTTGCAGCTTTAGGACCAGAGCACTTTTTGCGATTCGGCGCTGCGTCGCTTTGACTGACAATTGCGCGGTGGTGCGATGTTGTACCCAAACAAAATTTGCGTCCTTTTTTTCCCACAAATAGAGCTTTCTTTTGGTGGTATTTGATCGCCTCTGCGTCATTTCTGATCGCCGCTATAAACAAAAGAAGAGCAACCATTTTGCAAAAAAAAAACAAATTTCTTACTTTTTGCTAAAATTCAAATCCAAAAAAAAAATATAAAAAAACATTTTTTTTCACCGTTTTTGGCCGAATTATATAATTCCTCATATTTGCGATAAAAAAAATTGCAATCGGCGTTTATGGATTGGTTTGCGCAAAAGTGGCCGCGTTTACGGATGGTGAGAATTAATTTCTGGGGTTTTTATTTATTTATTTTTTTTTACTAGTAATGGCGGCGATCTGCGATTTTTAGCGGTAATGCGATATTGGGGCGGACATGTCGGACATTTTTGACACTTTTTTGGGACCAATGACATTTATTCAGCGATCAGAAATTTAAATGTCCACTGATTACTGTATAAATGTCATTGGCAGTGAAGGGGTTAACCTGCAGGGGGAGAGCTAGGGGTTAAGAGTGTTCCCTGGGTGTTCTTACTGTGGGGGGGTTGGGCTAACATGGGCATGAGAGATCTAACTGATCCCAGTGACAGGGATCAGTAGATCTCTCATGCCCCACTGACAGGGCGGGGAACCGCCGTGTTTACATCGGCGGTTCCCCGTTCTTTTCCCTGTAGCCGCTCATCGCGGCTCGCCAGAGGACATTGGGTCCGCCCGGGCCGCGGGCACACTCCCCAGGAGTGCGGCGGGGGCGCGCGCCCCCTGGTGGCCAAATGCGAATCGCCGCTTATTTACGGCGATTCGCGCAGGGCTCCCCGACTGCCGCCGTGAAAAGACGGCGCGCGGTCGGGAAGCTGTTAAACTCACTTGGTGCCTCATCTGCATTAAATTAGCCTCAGAACAACCTGTGTAATCCATATGTGTTCGGGTTTAAAGGGACGAGGTGGCAACTCTAATCCTTAGCCTGGGCCATCCATTTCAAGGGAGCATGGTCTGTTATGAGTCGGAAGTGGCGCCCCAGCAAGTAGTACCATAGAGCCTCTAAGGCCCTCTTAATGGCCAAGCACTCTCGCTCCACAATACTATAATTTCCCTCTGCAGGGGTCAGCTTCCGACTCAAATAGACCACCGGGTGTTCTTCTCCGCCTACCAGTTGTGACAAAACAGCCCCCAGACCTAAACCCGAGGCATCGGTCTGGGCTACAAACTCCTTGCTAAAGTCTGGGGCCACCAACACAGGCTTGTTACATAGCGCCTCCTTCAGGCTTTGGAAAGCTGCTTCAGCCTCAGGATTCCATTTAATTGCTACAGAGGAGCTTTTTCCCTTTGTGAGGTCAGATAAGGGTGCTGCCAGTGTGGCAAAGTTTGGGATGAACCTTCGATAATACCCAACCATGCCCAGGAAGGTTCTTACCTGTTTCTTGGGTGCAGGGGCAGGCCAGTCTTTAATGGCTTCTACCTTATGGACTTGGGGTTTGATTATGCCCCACCCAATGGTGTATCCCAGATACCAGGCCTCCTCTAACCTTATGGCACACTTTGGGTTTGCGGTTAAGCCAGCGTTTCTGATGGAGTTTATGACAGCCTGGACTTTGGGTGGATGACTTTCCCAATCTGTGCTCCAAATAACCACATCATCTAGATAGGCTGCAGAATAACACTGAAGCGGCCTAAGGATCTCACCCATCATCCGCTGGAATGTAGCATCCACACTTAGTGCCATAACCCCTCAGGTGTTGCAAAAGCAGTTTTCCCTTTTGCTTCCTCTGTCAGGGGAACCTGCCAATACCCTCTAGTGAGATCCATTGTGATTATGTACAGTATCTCACAAAAGTAAGTACACCCTTCACATTTGTGTAAATATTTTATTCTATCTTTTCATGTGACAACACTGAAGAAATGACACTTTGCTACAATGTAAAGTAGTGAGTGTACAGCTTGTATAACAGTGTAAATTTGCTGTCCCCTCAAAGTAACTCAACACACAGCCATTAATGTCTAAACCGCTGGCAACAAAAGTGAGTACACCCCTAAGTGAAAATGTCCAAATTGGGACAAATTAGCCATTTTCCCTCATGTGACTCATTAATATTACAAAGTCTCAGGTGTGAATGGGGGAGCAGGTGTGTGAAACTTGGTGTTATCGCTCTCACTCTCCCATACTGGTCACTGGAAGTTCAACATGGCACCTCATGGCAAAGAACTCTCTGAGGATCTGAAAAAAACAATTGTTGCTCTACATAAAGATGGCATAGGATATAAAAAAATTGCCAAGACCCTGAAACTGAGCTGCAGCACGGTGGCCAAGACCATTCCACGGTTTGACAGGACAGGTTCCACTCAGAACAGGCCTTGCCATGACAGCAAATTTACACTGTTATACAAGATGTACACTCATGTAGCGGCACCCCGAAGGAGGTGCTATGGTAATTTATATTTGTTCCCGGGCCTCCCTCTGACCATTCTGCAGCCAGTCACCATGGATTTTCACACTGTCAGGTGCACACACAATCCTGCTTGTTTTCAATGACCAGTCTAGGGGATGAATTTTCAATGCTTTATTGTAGAACTTGGATAGGAGAAGGGAAAGCATAGGATACTCCAAGTTAACTGACGTCAGATGAGGACAACTTCTCCCAAGCTTCATTTAGCAGGCTGATCTCAGTGAAACCAGAACCCTTCCACTCAAGGACAGGCCGGACCTTGGTTCTTCAAGACAATCGCCAGTGTCTCCTTTCTAGCCCAGTGTAGCAGACTACCAATAGCACTTTATGGCAGGCTGACTTTAGTGGAACAAGTCCCTTTTTAACCAACACAAGATAAGCTGGACTCTGTTCTTCAAGACACTCACCAGTGTCTCCTTTCTAGCTGGCACACCCAATTAAGCTGATTATGAGGGCAGGGGAAATTCTAGCAACTCAGTCTCAGGGATTCTATCTACCCACACCATGTCCCGGGACAGTCGGTAGCCCTTTCTCTGCTAACTTCCAATCGACACTTTGCCACTATGATATCAGACCGAATCCAAGGACGTCCTCCCTCTGTCAGCTTTCAAAGAACTCTGGGTTGCAGCTTCAGCATCCGGATAGGCCTCGACTAGGCCTAGCAGCCGGCAGCCTCCTGGATAGGCCCTCCGGCCTAGCAGCCAGGAGCTAAACAAACGCCTCCACCCCTAAGGTCTGGGTGGGCTGGAACTCCTAACCTTGAGCCCATGTGCTCTCTTTTATATGAAGGTGTTCTCCCAAGATGCAGTGGGGCACCACTCCCCTTCTAGTTGGTCAGAGCCACCTTCAAATACATCTGCTGTCACTGGCTGGGTTTTCCTCCCACTGTCCAATAGGGACCCATACTGCTGGACAGTGTAAAACTCTCCAAACCACATAAATCAGCACCAGAGCACGCAAAGCAGACCTTACTCAAATCCAGGCTCTCTGATAAGCTATGGGCGGGCCGCCACTGGGCACAATTCCTGCCAATGACACCTACTAAGGGGTGCAGTTCCACCCAATGACACCAACAATAAGGCCTAATTCCTCTCAATGATTGAGCATAATTCCTCCCAATGACACCAATGAAGGGGCACAGTTCCTTACAATAAGACCAAAAATGAGGCCCAATTCCTCCCAATGACACCAACAATAAGGCCCATTTCCTCCCAATGAAACCAATGATAGGGCACAATTCCTCCCAATGATGGGGCATAATTCCTCTCAATGACACCAATAATGGGGCACTATTCCTCCCAATGACACCAACAATGGGGCCTATTTCCTCCCAATGACACAAAAGATGGGGCACTATTCCTTGCACTGATGGGGCATAATTCCTCCCAATGATACCAACAATAGGGCACAATTGCTCCCAATGATTTTCCATAATTCCTCACAATGACACCAATGGAGGGAATAATTTCTCCGAATAACACCAACGAAGGGGCACAGTTCCTTCCAATAAGACCAAAAATAAGACCCAATTCCTCCCAATGACACCAACAATGAGGCCAAATTCCTCCCAATGATGCCAACAATGAGGCTCAATTCCTCCCAATGACTCCAATAATAGGGCCCATTTCCTCCCAATGACACTAATAATGGGGCACTATTCCTCCCAATGACACCAACAATGAGGCCCAATTCCTCCCAATGACACCAACAATGTGGCCCAATTCCTCCCAATGACACCAATGATGGAGCCCATTTCCTCCCAATGACATCAAGGATGGCCATAATTATTCACGATGACACCAATAATGAGGCACTATTCCTCCCAATGATACCAATGAAGGGCACAATTCCCTCTCAATGAAGGGGCCTTTTGCTTAGTGTGATTGAAAGATCAAAAAAAAGGTTCATGGGGTTCCCTCTACTATTCCAACATGAGCAGTGAGCATGCACCCTCCCCGTCCCCCATCCCTATTCCTGTACCATACCAGTCTGCATGCTATTTAACAATGGGGGGCTACCTTGCAAGACAGTAAGTCTTGCAACACAAAGTCCATCCCCACAAACCACATTTGTTTGACCAATCAGTGGCTTATCTGTCAAGGTAGCCAATTAGAAGCTTAGTTTACCTCTGAAGGCACACCCCTTCTTCATTCAAAGGAACAGATTGAATAAGGAAAATACCACATTATGACCACTAGGTGCAGCTGACAATCATAATAAATATTTATGTCCTATGATCATCAGCTCCATCTAGTGGTCATATATGGTATACATATACGGTATATTTTCTGATTCACTCTACTCTGTATGAAGGAAAATCATTTGGCTTGTAAAGAAATAAGTGTAGTTCCCCAAAAATACACCATATGCACATTATCTATTGACCTTCTATGATCGTCAGCTCCATCTGGTGGCCAAAATGTGGTATATTTTTCTGAATGGTTTCCATCAGAAGATATACCACACTTTGGCCACTAGATGGAGTTGAAATACATAGGGCATAGGCAGTCATAATAGAGAAAATAAGGGGAATATTTCGAGCAGCCCAGGCGAATGTTTGTGACATTTGCTTAATGAATGTTTTATAAACATCGATAGTTAATGCGGCGGTATATAGTTATCATATAATAATGTGACCCTCCAGCCTGGTATGTGATAATATGGGATACCTGCAGTTGTTGTCAGGCATCAGGGTAGGAGGCTGTTTGTCATATCTCAGATATTATAGGGGGAGGGTAGGGAAGATTCTGGGATGACGGGGGCAATAATCATTCAGCCACACGTGGCTCCCTATAGATATGACTTGGTGCCCCTTTAATTGGGAAGTGTTGTCCCTGGAAATGTCCCTGTATGTCCATCCTCACCAGCAGAGTCATGGAATAATAACAGCCAGATGTACGCCCTGTTATACATTATGTATAGGGATTAATGGGCAGCATTACAATGCAAGAAGGGATGTATAGGTTACTTTAATGCATTTTGTAAATGGGCATGCGGCATGCCGAGTCCTCGGAGAACGCACTTACAGCAGAGCAGATTTCATGTGGCCCTTTAAAGTACTGTATATGAAAAGGTTTGCAGTTGGAACTGGGGCCCAGAGATCCCCCTGGAGTGAGGGGCTTTGTCTTCTGGGTTTGCAGAGCCAGGAACTCAGCACAGGGATGGTAGGAAACCCTCATAATGGGCACAGCAGGTGTACAGACCCAGGAACTCAGCACAGACATGGTGGGAACCCCTCATAATGGGTACAGTAAGTGTAAAGACCCAGGAACTCAGCACAGGGATGGTGGGAACCCCTCATAGTGGTTACAGCAAGTGTACAGATCTGGGAACTCAGCACAGGGATGGTGGGAACCCCTCATAATGGGCACAGCAGGTGTACAGACCCAGGAACTCAGCACAGGGGTGGTGGGAACCCCTCATAATGGGTACAGCAAGTGTACAGACCCAGGAACTCAGCACAGGGATGGTAGGAACCTCTCATAATGGGTACAGCAAGTGTACAGATCTGGGAACTCAGCACAGGAAGGGTGGGAACCCCTCATAATGGGCACAGCGGGTATGCAGACCCAGGAACTCAGCACAGGGATGGTGGGAACCCCTCATAATGGGCACAGCGGGTATGCAGACCCAGGAACTCAGCACAGGGATGGTGGGAACCCCTCATAATGGGCACAGCGGGTATACAGACCCAGGAACTCAGCACAGGGATGATGGGAACCCCTCATAATGGGCACAGCGGGTATACAGACAGACCTGGGAACTCATTACAGGGATGTTGGTAACCCCTTATACACAGATGTGTCAACGGCCCACAAAAAACCCTTCCAAACCATTTTGCCAAATGGTGAAATTCTGCCAAAATCTCCTGATTTTGTTAAAAATTGCATCCTAATGATAGTATTGTGAGACCACTTTATGGCCCCTATATATCACAATGCCCATGTTCAGCGTGTGGTTCCACATGCACATTGATAAGTTTGTGGTGCGGTTGCGGTGCTTTTTTTTTTTTTTGCAGTATTTATTTATTTTTATTGAATTGCATTTGCAGTACATTCATGTGGGAATATGCTGTACTTCTTAAAAGTACAACAATGGTGAAAACTACATTAATTTTTCTTGCATATCTGTTTTTACTGACTTTTGTATCCAATCAGATGTGACCATCTCCTCTTTCTCCTCTTCAGTTACCTGCTGGCGTTGCTATATCCAATCAGATGTGGCCTTCTCCTATCTGGTCACCTGCTGGTGTTGCTATATCCAATCAGATGTGGCCTTCTCCTATCTGGTCACCTGCTGGTGTTGCTATATCCAATCAGATGTGGCCTTCTCCTCTCTGGTCACCTGCTGGCATTACTTCATCCAATCAGATGTGGCCTTCTCCTCTCTGGTCACCTGCTGGCATTACTTCATCCAATCGGATGGGGCTGTCTCCTCTTCATTCACTTACTTGTATTGCTTTATCCAATCAGATGTGGCCGTCTCCTCTCTGGTCACCTGCTGGTGTTGCTATATCCAATCAGATGTGGCCATTACCTCTCTGGTCACCTGCTGGTGTTGCTATATCCAATCAGATGTGACCATCTCCTCTCTGGTCACCTGCTAGCATTGCTATATCCAATCAGATGTGACCATCTCCTCTCTGGTAACCTGCTGGCGTTGCCATATCCAATCAGATGTGGCCATCTCCTCTCTGGTCACCTGCTAGCATTGCTATATCCAATAAGATGTGACTGTCTCCTCTCTGGTCACCTGCTGGCATTGCTATATCCAATCAGATGTGACCATCTCCTCTCTGGTCACCTGCTAGCATTGCTATATCCAATCAGATGTGACCATCTCCTCTCTGGTCACCTGCTAGCATTGCTATATCCAATAAGATGTGACTGTCTCCCCTCTGGTCACCTGCTAGCATTGCTATATCCAATCAGATGTGACCATCTCCTCTCTGGTCACCTGCTAGCATTGCTATATCCAATCAGATGTAGTCGTCTCCTCTCTGGTCACCTGCTGGTGTTGCTATATCCAATCAGATGTGGTCGTCTCCTCTTCAATCGCCTGCTGGTGTTGCTATATCCAATCAGATGTGACCATCTCCTCTCTGGTCATTTGCTGCATTGTTATGTTCAACCAGATGTGGCCATCTTCTCTTTGATCACCTGCTGGTGTTGCTATATCCAATCAGATGTGGTCGTCTCCTCTTCAATTGCCTGCCGGTGTTGTTATATCCAATCAGATGTGGCCATATCCTCTCTGGTCTTCTGCTGCAATGTTTTATCCAATCAGATGTGGCCATCTCCTCTCTGGTCACTTGCTGGGGTTACTAAATCCAATCAGATGTGGCCTTCTCCTCTCCCCTTCTGCCTTTGCTATATCCAATCAAATTTTCCGTCTCTTCTTTAATCACCTGCTAGCATTGCTATATCCAATCAGATGTGACCATCTTCTCTCTGGTCACCTGCTGGCATTGCTATATCCAATCAAATGTGGCTGTCTCCTCTCTGGCCACCTGCTGGCGTTGCTATATCCAATCAGATGTAGCCGTCTACTCTCTGGCCCCCTGCTGGTGTTGCTATATCCAATCAGATGTAGCCGTCTACTCTCTGGCCACCTGCTGGTGTTGCTATATCCAATCAGATCTGGCCTTCTACTCTCTGGTCACCTGCTGGCGTTGCTATATCCAATCAGATGTGACCATCTCCTCTCTGGTCACCTGCTGGTGTTGCTATATCCAATCAGATGTGGCCATCTCTTCTCTGGTCACCTGCTAGCATTGCTATATCCAATCAGATGTGCCCATCTCCTCTCTGGTCACCTGCTGGCATTGCTATATCCAATCAGATGTGACCATCTCCTCTCTGGTAACCTGCTGGTGTTGCCATATCCAATCGGATGTGGCCATCTCCTCTCTGGTCACCTGCTAGCATTACTATATCCAATAAGATGTGACTGTCTCCTCTCTGGTCACCTGCTAGCATTGCTATATCCAATCAGATGTGGCCATCTCCTCTCTAGTCACCTGCTAGCATTGCTATATCCAATCAGATGTGGCCATCTCCTCTCTAGTCACCTGCTGCCATTGCTATATCCAATTAGATGGGGCCATCTCCTCTCTGGTCACCTCCTGGTGTTGTCATATCTAATCAGATGTGGCCATCTCCTCTCTGGTCACCTGCTGGCATTACTATATCCAATCAGGTGTGACCATCTCCTCTCTGGTCACCTGCTGGCATTGCTATATCCGATTCCAATCAGATGTGGCCGTCTTCTCTGCGGGCACCTGTTGGGTTCGTATACCCTCCCATCCTGATATGTGTGAGAGAAAGGCATCACATCTGCCTGTTTTACACATCCACTCAATCCGCTTGTTAATCCTAAACCATTTTAATGGATTACAGGCTGGATTACAGCCCGGGACTAAGCAGAGTAATTAAGGAATTTAATGCACAACGATTCTCCCTGCACTCATCATATTTTCACAGTAGTATCATATCAGGATCCGGGTGCCTGTATGTGGAGATGAATCTATAGTTATATATGGACAAGGTTTTAGCTCTCCTGTATATTTATCTAGCCTCCATTGAACCTATTCATAACTGACATGTAGCACCCAGGTCTTAGGCAGGGTTGCTAACAAATTTAGTTTACTAGGTGCTAACTAGCCTGGCTAATTGTTAGAGGGATCCACTGGCTTTTCCCTAACTCTGGATTTGATGCACCCCTGTCTTCTGTCACTAGGTGGCATTGTTGCCTGTGGCATTAGAATTACAAGGGCATAGTGAATTCAGACTAAGAGTGGATAGGTTGTCTCAGCCAATTGGCAGGGGTTTTCTTTGGCTCCTTGGCCTGCTGGGAGAGCCTATTTATTTGGGAGAAGAAGTCAGGTGATCGGGATTCTGTGCCACCTGGACGGCTGTCTGGGTGGACGTGTGTTACAAGGCTCCGGGTTGCTAGGCCAGAAGCTTGAGGCCGATCCCGGGAGCACCTGGCTGCTAGGCTGTCTGAGACCTATCCAGGTTTGAGAGAAGCAGCACGGGATTGGGGCTTTCAGCCGTAAGCCCGACCAAGTTGCAGAGGTTCCACCGGACGGGCAACTGAATCGTTGCCATCGGTGAGGGAGAAACAGTTGCCGCATGGGACGACCAATCCTGTCACCAGAGGCAAGTGAGGATCAAGGTCAGAGATAAAGGGGACATAGTCGCCACTAAGGGACCACCACTCCTGTTATCAGAGGCCAGTTTATGGAAGTCTGAAGAAGTACCACAGCAGCCTTATTCACCAGCCGGGGATGGTGAACAAGTAGGAAAGCTTCAGTAGAGTGCCAAGCCAGGGACCCAGCGGGTTAGCAGGGGTGAGCTGTGAAAGAGCTCAGGGGATGCAGTGACAACTGGGATCTTGAAGTCTAGTGAGAGACTGGAAGCTCAGTGAGTGAAGATCTACAGTAGGATACTGTGGGATGTGTGAGAAGTTACGTGTACAGATCTTTATTGACTGTTGAAAGTTCAGTTGCCATAGGAGACAGCAGTTCTACAAATACAGTGGTTGCATCCAGCTTAAAGGCCCTCTACCTGTATAGCTGTCTGCCTATTATTTTGTCTCGGAGTCTGCCAATTGCTGTTGCAACTGCCTATGGGTGTCCCAACCCTAACCCTCTCTCCCCCAGTTCAAGTTAAGAGACAATAAATCTCTTGTTCGCATTCAAAAAGTGACCGGCGCCCATGTTTCCAACTTGCATTACACCCACCATGCCTAGTAACCCATACTGTGAAGAAGGATTTCAGCTCTCCCTGACTCTGGAGGTCACCATTAGGCCTCTAGGGGTTGGGGACACCGCTACAGACAGATAAAGATTTGTGTTTTCCCTGCATGTTGGTGGGCAGGCAGCTGAGGCCAAGCAAGCTTCCCTCTTCCTTCATTCCTGTTAGTTAAAACTTCTAAACACCTCAATGATTGTGATGTTATTGCTCACATACCAGCAATAAATATGTATTTCTGTTTTTGTGAGTGGCTTTAAAAAAGCTGTAAAATGGCTCATGGGGGAAAGAACTGGATACTTTCAAGGCTGCAGATAGCAAGAGCAGTAGGTTTTGTGCAGTTCTAGTGGTAACTCTGTACAGCTTCACCAGCCTAACAACTCATTAAAAGTGACAGTTTAATCCCTTCCCACCCACCCTAGTGTCCATTAAAAATGTTCTGAACCCCCGGGAGCAGGAAGAATTGGTGATCATTTGACCACTGTGAATGGGCTGTCACAGTGGTCACATGATAGTGATCCAGTCCTGCCAGCTACTGATAGTTAGTGGGGACCGATAGCTGTGGAACAGGGTTGCCAACCGCCAGTAAATTTACTGACAGTTTGTAAAAATCAGTGATTTTTACAACTGCCTATAAATATCAGGGTCTGATAATTTGTCATACCGTGCTGACTTTTTAAGTGTAAACCAGGAAAATTACTTGATATGGGCATTGTCAGTGTTTCCATGTTGTGTTTAAATATCAATTGTCTTCGTTTTTAATAGGAGTTCTGTTATTTTTAAGGTTGCCAGTAAAAAAATGTGCTCCGCCAGTAAATTTCCCATGTTTTGCCAGTAAAAAACTCTGTGGGAGGTTGGCAACACTGCTGTGGAAGTGAAAGCAAAGATCCCCGGCACTACGACGTGTGGAGCCGTTCTGTCTCCTCTCTAGATGGGATTTCCACTCCAGGTTTACTGAAACTTCAAGGATGTCCTGATCTTCAAACTATGACCCCTAAACCTTCATTAGATAAGGGTGACTTCCATCAACCTTCAATAGCAATGGCGAAAAGGCAGCCTCCATTAGATAAGGCTGCCTTCCTTTGCTCTCGAATAGCAATGGCGGAAAGCAGCCTCCATTAGATGAGGCTGCCTTCCATCATCCTCCAATAACAATGGTGGAAGCCAGCCTTCATTAGATAAGACTGCCTTCCATCACCCTCCAATAACAATAGGGGAAGAAAGCCTCCATCAAATAAGGCTACCTTCCATCACCCTTCAATAGCAATGGCGGAAGGCAGCCTCCATTAGATAAGGCCGCCTTCCATCACACTCCAATAACAGTGGCGGAAGGCAGCCTCCATTAGAGAAGTCCGCCTTCCATCACTCTTCAATAACAGTGGCGGAAGGTGGCCTCCATTAGAGAAGTCCGCCTTCCATCACTCTTCAATAACAGTGGCGGAAGGCGGCCTCCATTAGAGAAGTCCGCCTTCCATCACACTCCAATAACAGTGGCGGAAGGCGGCCTCCATTACAGAAGTCCGCCTTCCATCCAACTCCAATAACACTGGCGGAAGGTGGCCTCCATTAGAGAAGTCCGCCTTCCATCGCGCTTCCATAGCAATGGCAGAAGGCAGCCTTCATTAGATAAGGCCGCCGGCAGCCTCCATTAGATAAGGCCGTCTTCCATCACTCTTCAATAGCAATGGCGGAAGGCAGCCTCCATTAGAGAAGGCTGCCTTCCATCACGCTTCAATAGCAATGGCTTAAGGCAGCCTCCATTAGAGAAGGCTGCCTTCCATCACGCTTCAATAGCAATGGCTTAAGGCAGCCTCCATTAGATAAGGCCGTCTTCCATCACTCTTCAATAGCAATGGCGGAAGGCAGCCTCCATTAGAGAAGGCTGCCTTCCATCACGCTTCAATAGCAATGGCTTAAGGCAGCCTCCATTAGAGAAGGCTGCCTTCCATCACGCTTCAATAGCAATGGCTTAAGGCAGCCTCCATTAGATAAGGCCGTCTTCCATCACTCTTCAATAGCAATGGCGGAAGGCAGCCTCCATTAGAGAAGGCTGCCTTCCATCACGCTTCAATAGCAATGGCTTAAGGCAGCCTCCATTAGAGAAGGCTGCCTTCCATCACGCTTCAATAGCAATGGCTTAAGGCAGCCTCCATTAGAGAAGGCCGTCTTCCATCACTCTTCAATAGCGATGGCGGAAGGCAGCCTCCATTAGAGAAGGCCGCCTTCCATCACGCTTCAATAGCAATGGCGGAAGGCAGCCTCCATTAGGTAAGACTGCCTTCCATCACACTCCAACAGCAATAGCAGGGTGACTTTTAATGAATGCAACAGACTGGGCCAAGTCTGCTCTTATTATTCTGATTTCACCCATAATATATACTTACGCCTTCCTGGGTCCTCCATGCCTGGCCTGAATGTACCAAACACTTGGCATCCATGAATATCTTTGTTGAAGCAAACAATGTGATGCGCTAGATGTTGGCATTTGTAATGTTTGAAGGTCAAAAGGAATATTTCTTACCAAGCCTTAATATGCATCTTACAGGAACAATACAGGAATTCACAATGAAGAAGGAAGTGCCATCATTCAAAAGGGGAGGGGTTACAAAAAAATTACATGTAGTCAATTCAATGACCAGAAGGTGGCAGCATAACTGAATGCAATCAGCCAGTGAAAGAACATAAGCTATAAACATAGATGCAATTGCATTGCCAATATAACTGCTGGAGGCAGCACTCTCACCTTGGTGTATATGGAGTACAAAAGCCAAAAAGAGAATGAACAGGGAGCATGTAACCTGGGAACAGAGAACTCCTTCCTTAGGGCCCATTTACTTTGTTTGCAATGCATTAGCGCATGTTTGTCAATGTAACTTATGTTGCACATTGTTGCGTTAAAGTAGTCAATGGGCTGCCAGCACACCCTAACCTGCCTTAAAAAGACCCTTTTTTCTAATTCAATCCACTATTGTGCTTTGCAGCATCACAAGCAGGTCAGGTATTTTACTGCAATTTGGGAGTGTCGATGGACCCTCAAAAGCAACCAAAGAAACTTCAATTTTTCTCTTCTCCATTGATTCCAATGCATGTCGCCAAAATGGCAAAATATTGCAAAAAATCTCCCAATTCTCACCAAAATGTCAATGGAATGGAGGCTCCCTATTTTGCATTTTGATAATATTGATAAACACGATAGCTTATGCCCTTTCAGTAGTTGATTGTTTTTTGTTATTCATACCACCTTGTGGTCATTGTATTAAATAATAAAATAAAATCTGTCTGTATATGCAGAAAAGCATGCTTGTTGTACTCACTGTGGAACCTAAGGGGTTAATCCTCCGCATTGTGTAAAAAGGCTGTTTGATCCTGTATGCACAGATCCTCCTCTTCTTCCACTGACTCCAAAACGGGTCCAGATAAGACAGAGTCTATGGAGGCACTCTGCACATGCTCAGCTTGGTGTGTATTGCTAGAGAGTTTTTTTTATTCTTGGTAGAGTGCATGTGATCAGTACAGGGCCAATCAGCACTGTCCAGAAATAGGGTCAGGGGTCATGAAGCCTCATAGGACAGTCAGATGAGAATGAAAACTCCTCCTTCAAGCTTTAACCAGACACTGATAGCAGTCACAAGACTGCTATATACTGTGCTAATGAGAAAATTTATTGAGCAGTTTATATTTACTTAAATGGTTGCATTTCCATGTTCTGTGTGTAGCGGTACCCCCGTAGGGGCTGCTGAGTGTTGTGGCCCACGTGTCACCCTGCCCAGCCCGGCATTCACTTCCCATACACTCCAAGACCATGAACAGTACATGAGCTTTGTTTTGTTTTATTGAGGGAATAGAACTTGGATGGGGTAAAGGAAATATGGGATGCCCAGTAGATTGCAAACTTGGTTGGGACAACTTATATGCAGTCCTGTATATACACTCAGTTTCTCCTCCTGCACATCACTTCCTCTGTAATTCCCATGTCTTCCTCCTCCTGCACATCACTTCCTCTCTAATCCTCACGTCTTTCTCCTCCTGCACATCACTTCCTCTCTAATCCTCACGTCTTTCTCCTCCTGCACATCACTTCCTCTCTAATCCTCAGGCACAGCGAGCACAAAGTGGTTCAGGCCTGACACTGGCTCAGCCAGGTCTTAGCAATTAACTTTTACAGGCAGGGACCGCGGGCCCCTATAGTGTAGCAAAATAGAAAGTTCTGGTGCCAGCTGTCCTACATGTGGCTACTGATCCTAGTAACCCATCTTCAAGCCCTGCCAGCCCTCCTGGCTGCAGATGCCCTTCTCCACTGCCCATGATACCACAGTCCACACCGCTGGTTCTGCACCCATCCCAGACTGTATCCTCCCAGTCCTCTCAGGCGTGCCTCCCCAGTTCTCCTGACTGTGTATGTCCCTCACCAGTCCTCCTGGCTGCGACCGGTGGTTCCCTCCTGGAGACTTGCCCAGCAGTACTCTCTCCCATTGTCCTCTCTTGCTCCTCCTGTGCCTCCTGTCCAAGGCACCTCCATGTTTTCCTGGAGGGCCCTGTCCGCACCCGAGCCCAGGCCCAAGGTCACCCCCCTCCCCAGACTGGGGAGCTCCCTTAAAGGCCCCCGACAGCCTCAGTACTCCATCTCCAGTTCTTCCATCCGACAACTCCTCCCGAGCTGGGCTGACCCTGGGTTTTTGAGGAGGCCTGCCCCCTGCCAATCTGGGTTGGGGATTGGTCAGGGCTCCTCAGAATACCCCAGGCAGCTCCACCTCTTCTCTCTTCCTCTCGTTCCAGAACCTTCTGGAAAGAAGAGGCAGGTGCCAGTGATGCCACCTGTGAATCACCCAGCCCTACACTGAGCCACTCCCAGCCCAGATCAGATCAAAACAAATAGGCCTGCCTGCCAGCCAGACCTGACTAAATTTGCCTACATTACAAAAATCCTAGCTATAGCTCCTACATACCTAAAGGATGGTACATGTGTACTGTGGACGACCAGCAATGGCGCCCCCCTAATCCATGTGTCAGACCCCTAATCTACATGCAGGGTGCATGGATTTCAATGGGGTTTTTTAAGCACATGATTAGAGCCTGAGGCTCTAATTGGCTTCAAAAAGGGTGGGCTCCGGGCGTAACACTTTATGTAATTTCCTGTAAATCCTCCCCTTTTTTATGATGTAACTTCCTTCCCTCCCCTTTTTTATGATGTAACTTCCTTCCTTCTTCATTGTGAATTCCTGTATTGTTCCTGTAAGATGCATATCAAGGCTCAGTAAGAAATATTTCTTTTTACCGTTAAACATTACAAATGCCAACATCTAGCCAAGATATAGGACATAGGAGATGATGAATTGGGGCCCGGACATTTCCATAGCGCCAGGGCTCCACCACCCAATAGAGATGGTCGGAAACAGAACTGCCTATATATATGGGGTGTAAATCCTATAGGAAAACCAAAGTGAGAATGAACGGGGAGCATGTAACCTGAGCACAGAGAACTCCCCTCCTCCTCACAATCTATTGGCTCCTGGCACTGAGCTGGGCCGTTTCCCTTTCTCCCAGTGTTCTCCTATTACATCCAATCACTGACTGATGCTTCGGAAGACAGTAGTAGTTGCTCCTTATGATTTACAAGCATAGGAAGATGAGTAAAGGCTTATTTTAGAGATAGTGCTGAGAAGAACACGTAGACATACAACACATAGACATACAACACATAGACATACAACACATAGACATACAACACATAGACATACAGTATTTGCAAAGTGATAATTCTAATGATCAGTTTTTTAAAGTCTTCTCTTGTTTCTTATCTCCGCAGCAAAGGCCGGTGAAGCAGTCATTCAGCAAGTCGCTGTGCCGGGAGTCCCACTGGAAATGCCTACTTCTGTCGCTTCTCATCTACAGCTGCATGGGTGCCATGACCTGGTGTCACGTTACCAAAGTCACCCGCTTGACCTTCGACACCGCCTACAAAGGCAACTCCATGATGTATCATGACAGTCCCTGCTCCAATGGCTACGTCTACATCCCCCTGGCCTTCCTGGTCATGCTGTACGTCGTCTACCTGGTGGAATGTTGGCACTGCTACACGCGGAATGAGATGCAGTATAAGGTAGACCTGGAGAGCGTGCAGGAGCGTGTGCAGAGGATGCAGCAAGCCACACCGTGTATTTGGTGGAAGGCCATCAGCTACCACTACGTACGCCGGACTCGACAGGTGACCCGTTACAGAAATGGAGATGCCTACACCACCACCCAGGTCTACCATGAGCGGGTCAACACCCACGTGGCAGAATCAGAATTTGACTATAACAATTGCGGAGTAAAGGATGTCTCGAAAGAACTGGCTGGCCTCGACAGCTATCCGGTCACACGGCTGCGTTTTACAAAGTGCTTTAGCTTTGCAAATGTGGAGTCTGAGAACTCTTATCTGACCCAGAGGGCAAGATTCTTTACGGAGAATGAGGGCCTGGATGATTACATGGAAGCGCGGGAGGGAATGCACTTAAAAAACGTGGACTTCAAGGAATATATGGTTGCATTTTCAGACCCAGACAACCTTCCGTGGTACGTCTCCCACTATGTATTTTGGGTGGCAGCTCTTCTAACGCTCTCCTGGCCACTAAGAGTCTTGAACGAGTACCGAACCTCGTGTGTCCATTATCATGTGGAGAAGCTGTTTGGCTTTGACTTTACACCGGTCACGCCTGCCGATGACCGGACCTTGTGCCGGAGAATGCCCCGGGTCAACACCATCGATAGCACCGAGCTGGAGTGGCACATACGGTCCAACCAGCAGCTGGTGCCCAGCTACTCCGAAGCTGTTCTCATGGATCTGGCGGGCATGTCTTCTAACTACTCTGCCTGCCGATATACCCAGGGCTATCGGCAGAACTGTGATAGGTGCCACCGTACAATCAGCAGCTCCTCCATATTTTCCCGCAGTGCTCTCAGCATATGTAACGGCAGCCCCAGGATTCCGTTCAGCAGCAGCCGCTTCTCCCTGGGGCGCCTGTACGGATCCCGTCGCAGCTGCCTGTGGCAGAGCCGCAGCGAAAGCCTCAATGAGCAAAGCGCTCCTACTGAGCAGACCAGGCTGTCCAGCCAGGTAACGGTGGAGGAGGAGGAACCACCTCCATACCAGGATGCCCTCTATTTCCCTATCCTCATTGTCCACCGCAATGAAGGCTGCACAAATCACGACCACCGACGCCTCCACCGCAACGGTTCTTGTGTAGAAACCTCACTGTGATAGAGTTAAAAAAAAAAAAAAAAGCTGAAAATAAAATTTTGTGTTATCATCACAAAACACAGAGGAGATGACTTCATTGTTACGGTCATGAGGAGCCCAGTAACATGCAAAAATACCAATGGCACACGGCAAATGCCAACGGATCATGGCATCAATGAAGTACAGGTGCTAGAAGCAAAGAGATCTTGAGGAAGCTGCCAAACTGGCGGCTAAGGGCGGAATGTGGATGAGACACATGAAAACATTTATAAACTAAGACTTTGATGGATTGAGCCATAACGGTCCTGTACAATGTCCACAGTGATGTACAAAGCCAAGAACCAAACCACAGACCATTGGAGGACAAAAGTGGCCAAGGAAAGCTCTTCCACTGGCTCTTGTCTAATATACTCTGGACAAGGGTTGAATGTGGCACCAGGTGGACATTACAGGACTGGATATTTGATATTCAGTAGCAGAAAATTAGGCAATAGTTCATCCATTAGTTAGCACTTCCTGTCCATCCATTGGATCATCTTCCATGGTGTTTAGTCATGTTCTCGGGACAGGTCTGCCCTCGATGGTCAACCAGTGAGCTGTACATGGGATAGCGCAGGGAACTGTGGGCCAGGAACTGGATTCCGAGAAGAGGAGACACTAAACTCAGCATTTCTCACTGACGAATGTGCAATATCTCCATTACACGATGGTTAATGGAGGCGTCACCGGCCACTGGAGGCCAATAAGCGGGATAAAAGTTGGTGGGATTAATGGATCACTGCGGACCTCTCTCTCTCTTCTTTTCACATGTAGTAATTACTCCCTCATCCACTCACAGTATATTCAGCATGAGAATGTTCAGGTTGTATATACACAGATTACCAAGAATTATCTCACCTCTTACAACATTGTTATTGAGCTTCTTATTGCATGTCACCCATTTCCCCCCTCAGTTATGTAACATGAAACGCCGACACTCCTCTCCTTGGGTGTCATGTGTTTCCCCCACCTCCCCGGGCTGCAGTGTGTGGAATAACAGCCACTACCAAATGTCTCTCTGCTGCCTTAACCCTTTCACTCTCCAAAGGGGCTGCAACAAAAATTGCAGAGTCACCATACACTGCAGGCCGCGGGAGTCGGCAAAATGGAGGCGTGCATTTGTGTGGTTAGAGTTCCGCCACAGGTATGGCTGTCAATACCGGATTTCTGTATATAGGGAGATCCATGATGGATAAACGGGGATAGATTTCCACTGAATGCTTATGAACTACACGTCCCAGCATGCCTTACCATTGGCAATTTAAAGGGAAACTATAATGTCTCATTCTGAGTTATCACTGTAAGGTTTGATGTGACTTTCACTTCTTTTTTTTTTTTTTTCATATTTTAATTGTTGTATTTCATATCACAATGTGTAAATGCTTCCTTTTGGATGGGGCATTTTGTATTTCAAGGAATGTGATTGGCTGCCTTGGTTAAAAGGAATCTATCAGGATGGGAAGATGGTGCTTCTGATTTATTTATTTTTTTTAGAAGGTTCAAGCTTTGGAGTTGTCATCCCCATCCTTCATCCACTGCTTAGTGAGTTACGGCCAGCAAAACGCGTCAGTATATCAGCCGTCAGTGGATGCATGCTTGTTCTAGGTCAGAGACACCGGGATAATGGGGACAGCCCAGGAGCTTGAACCTTGAACACAAGTCAGACATGGCAGCCCCCATATTCCTATGCTGACAGGTCCCCTTTAAGGACAGCCAAGGCAGCCTCATAGAGATTTTATTATTTTCCAGCATTCAGATCTGATTTGTGATAAGAGAGGGGAATGGTGGATTATGACCACCCCACCTACAACTCCACCAAAAGGAACACTTCATATACATGGCCGCCCCCATGGATGTCTATATCCATACTCCATGCAGACAGAAACACATCAGTAAGAGTCATCCTTCCACATATTATCTGAAAATACAAAATTATATTTAAAAAAAGGATTCCCTTTAATCAGTAAGGGGTTCCAGTACAGACAGAATGTTCTCCAGCTGCTTTTAGTGTCCTTGCAGTGGACATGCTTGTTGTTGTAGTGTTTCTGCAGTGGACATGCTGGTTCTTGTAGTGTCTCTTGATTGACTATGCTGATTCCTGAAGTGCTCCTGCATTGGCCATACTGGCTGTTGCAGTGTTTCTGCAGTGACAACGCTGGTTCTTGTAGTCTTCCTGCAGTGACCACGCTGGTTCTTGTAGTCTCCCTGCATTGGCCACGCTGGTTCTTGTAGTCTCCCTGCATTGGCCACACTGGTTCTTGTAGCGTTTCTGCATTGACCATGCTGGCTCTTGTAATGTTTCTGCATTTATCATGCTGGTTCTTGTAGTCTCCCTGCATTGGCCATGCTGGCTCTTGTAGTGTTTCTTCATTGGCCATGCTGGTTCTTGTAGTGTCTCTCCATTGGTCATGCTGGCTCTTGTGTTGTCTCTGCAGTGGACCAGCTGGCCCTTGTAGTATTCCATTAACCATGCTGGTTCCTGTAGTGTCCCTGCAATGACCATGCTGGCAGTTATAGTCCCACTGAATTGGCCATGCTGGCTCTTGTAGTGTTTCTGCAGTGATCATGCTGGTTAATTGTAGTCTCCCTGCATTGGCCATGCTGGTTCTTGTATTCTCCCTGCATTGGCCATGCTGGCTGTTGTAATGGTTTTGCATTGGTCAAAATGGCTCTTGTAGTGTCTCTGCAGTGGACCAGCTGGCCCTTGTAGTATCTCATTGACCATGCTGGTTTCTGTAGTGTCCCTTCATTGACAATGCTGATTCTTGTAGTGTTTCTGCATTAACCAAGCTGGCTCTTGTATTGTCTCTGCAGTGGACCAGCTGGCTCTTGCAGTGTCCTATTGACTATGCTGGTTCCTGTAGTCTCCCTGCATTGGCCACATTGATTCTTGTAGTCTCCCTGCATTGACCATGCTGGTTCTTGTAGTCACCCTGCATTGACCATGCTGGTTCTTGTAGTCACCCTGCATTGGTCACGCTGGTTCTTGTAGTCTCCCTGCATTGGCCACAATGATTCTTTTAGTGTTTCTGCATTGACCATGCTGGTTCTTGTAGTGTTTCTGCATTGACCATGCTGGTTCTTGTAGTCTCCCTGCATTGATGATGCTGGTTCCTGTAGTCTCCCTGCATTGGCCACGCTGGTTCTTGTGGTCTCCCTGCATTGACCATGCTGGTTCTTGTAGTCTCCCTGCATTGACCATGCTGGTTCTTGTAGTCTCCCTGCATTGACCATGCTGGGTCTTGTAGTCTCCCTGCATTGACCACGCTGGTTCTTGTAGTCTCCCTGCATTGGCAATGTTGGATCTTGTTGTGTTTCTGCATTGGAAATGCTGGCTTTTGTAATGTTTCTGCATTGGCAATGCTGGTTCTTGTAGTCTCCCTGCATTGGTCATGCTGGCTGTTGTAGTGTCTCTGCAGTGGACCAGCTGGCTCTTGTAGTATCCCATTGACCATGCTGGTTTCTGTAGTGTCCCTTCATTGCCAATGCTGATTCTAGTAGTCTTCCTGCATTGGCCATGCTGGCTGTTGTAGTGTCTCTGCAGTGGACCAGCTGGTTCAGGTAGAGTCCCTGCATTGCTTTTACTATTGTAGTGTTTCTGCAGTGGACATGCTGATTCTTGTAGTTCTGGGTGGTCAAAGTTGGGACTGGCTTATGATTTTTTTCGGCAAATAAAACAACTGATGAGGTCATCCACAGCCAGAGCAGGGACAGAATTAGAAGTGCGCGCGATATGGCACAGATTTTTCATAATTTAGGTCACGGATCAATCGCTGACATGCAGGATTTTGTGCTGAGTGACCGTGTGCTCAGTCCTGACTTCTGTCCCAATGCTGCAATTCAGTGTTGTTGCATAATTACCTGCCAATGACCTCCACCATCACTGCCAGGTATTAAAGGGACTGGCTGGGGTCATGTGACGGCGTTGCATTCCTGCAGTCCTATGAATATAGGCTCATAAGCTCCATTGTGAACTAAAGCTTTAGCTAAAAAATTATTAGGTCATGGCCTTGAAGTGATGAGCAAAGCAATAGGTTTACTTTAATGGCAGCACCTGTGCAGTAATCCAGTGTGAGACCTCCTGTAATAAAGACCGCTCACTGCTGCTCTCTCTCCTTGTGCAGGGTGACTGGTCTTGTCTCCGCCCCTCCCTGTAGTTTTTTATGGGTGGGGCCTGCTGGCTCCTCCCACAGCTCTGCTCCCTGCACAGGCTATGTTACAGCACAGTGATGATGTCACTGCTACTTTTACGAGGTCATAACTGGGTTCTCAAAGGCAATTAGTGCACTGAAAGCGGATTTATAGCCTGCATGGCAATTGAGGAATGTATTTAAATAAAGGCTTTTTGTGTCCAGAGTTCAGCTTTAAGAGGGGGAATGAACAGATGGAACCCTGTGCACGCTCCAAGTCCCTAACACGAGACCCCCACCCCCCCCCCCCCACCACCACCATGTGACCACTCCAGGTGTGGAGTGGTCCAATCCATCCAATCACCAGCCATAAGACCAATGGGATGATTCCATGTTTATTGATGACCTATAAAAAAAATGAATACAATTTTAGGTTGGTGATTTTAGGTGATTATATGTAAATAAAATAACGCAACCTTAAAACCTGAACCCCTAAAAGTAAGGCTTCACCCTAACCTAGCCCCAATACTTCCCCTATCAACTCCAGGCAAAAACATAATCTCAGGTTCTCAGTTATATGCCCTACCTCACTTTTAT
>BLSH010288652.1:74262-86623 GCA_018402905.1 Glandirana rugosa
CGAAACGTATCATTAGTCAGATTGAGAATATCCTCCCCCCTCGTGAACCTACTTGGGTAGTCCGTATGACGACGAAGAAGGAACAGGTTAGTATCCGACACCCACCTCCCGTCTGGTACTTTCATCCTTACTTCGTTGGTAAAAAAAAAGACATCAGTGGGTATCCAAAAAGGCCACCCTCACCCCCTCCCCCAACCCCTAAAAGTAAGGCTTCACCCTAACCTAGCCCCAATACTTCCCCTATCAACTCCAGGCAAAAACATAATCTCAGGTTCTCAGTTATATGCCCTACCTCACTTTTATATCTGCGACTATCCTCTGTGTGCACACTTCAATACCCCCTCCCCCACTCCCACCGGAAAAACCTATGGGTGACTACAGAAAAAAAAATGGTTGCTTCATTCCTACTTTCATGGTCTGCCCTCCACCCACAGCCTATGATTGGACAAGGAAGAAGCAGCAGTATGCCTGATGGGTTCATCCAAGTGCTCCCCCCTCCTATAAGAGTTAGACTGATTACTATGCAAAGCAACAAAGCTCTGATTGGCTGAGAGTACTCGTTCTCTCCCGATCTAAGCTGTGCAGAGGATTACAGCAGGCTGATGTCAAGATGGATTCAGCTACACATTCCAGTACTGTGTATTCAATGAATACATAACTGGAATAAATTTTTTTTTTTTTTAATCTTTGCCTGGGGTCCAGCTTTAACCCTAATTTTTTTTCCCATTGTAACCCCAACTATGACCCCTAAGACCAACCCTAACCTGTAGGGGGATCCCTTACTTAGTCGCTCGCTCTTCTACACTGAGATGTACCCTTGCCGACATCTCAGACCTAGAAAATGCTGATTAGACCTTGTTTACATCCTTACAGAGCTATGAAATGTTCCCCAAAATAACGTCAGTGCAAGATGCCACATCTAGGACCTATATAGTAATCTTGGGTCCACATATGTTATGTTATGGTGTCATCCTCAACCATGCTTCACTAGCCAGTGATGTGAGGTCCAGGTCTATTGTCTTCATCCTTGCCTCCAACAGTCAGGGACATGAGGTCCAGGTCTGTCATCCTCGCCTAGTCAGTGAGTCGATCACCTGGAACAAGCATGCAGCCAGTGAATTTTGGGGATGTCTGATATGCTGTGGCTGTAACTATCAAGTAGTGAAATAAGGATGAGGATGACAGCTCCAAAGCTTGCACCTCTCAAAAGAAGTCAGCAGTGGCAGTAGCTGATAATTCTGTCATGACTGATTCACTTTACATTGGAACCCCCATCATACACATACAGTATAATTTACACCTCATAGCTTCCACTTAGATCCTATTGCCCCCTCCAATTGCCTCTTTTCAAGTCTGATCAGCTCCATCCAGCAGCTTCTTCATTGGTCCTATGGCGACCCCATCAACTCTCCCCAGTCCTTCCAACATCTTTTGTCCAGGTCTGATCAGATCAGCTCCATCCAGAAGCTTCTTCACTGGTCCTACAGCCCCTCTGTCAACTCTGTCCTAGGCTCCACCAGCTCCTCCAGTGGCCTCCGTCCTGGTCCCATCAGCTTCTCCAGTGGCCTCCACCAAGGTCCAGTCAGTTCAATCGGCAACCTCCACCCAGGTCCCACAAGCCCCTCCAATGGCCTTTGCTCAGGTCCCATCAGCCCCTCTAGTGATCTCCACCCAGGTCCAGTCAGTCCCATCAGCAACCTCCACCCTGGTCCCATCAGCCCCTCTGGTGGCCTCTGACTTGGTCCCATCAGCTCCATCCAGCAAGTTCTTCACTGATCCAACAGCTACCCCATCAATTCTCCCTGGGTCCCAACAGCTCCTCCAGTGTCCTCTGTCCAGGTCTGATCAGCTCCATCCAGTAGCTTCTTCACTGGTCCTACAGCCCCTCCATCAACTCTCCCTAGTTCCCATCCCCCCGTCCAATGGCCTCTGACTTGGTCCCATCAGCCCCATCCAGCAGCTTCCTCACAGGTCTTACAGTCCCCCTCAGTGGCCTCTTCCCGGGTCCCATCAGCCCCTCCAGTGGCCTCCGCCCAGGCCCTCCTGCAGGTGGCGCACTTCCCTCCTGTGTAGACAGATAATGAAATGTCAATAAAGACTCAAATGAATGTTTTTGTTGGGAAATTAATATATTTTTTTCCTGTGTGTATATATAGTAGATGTGATAGGAATATGGGGATGGTAAATGGAAAGGGCCCTTGAAATAAGACATTGTAGAGGTCCCTCATGCTGGAGGACTCAGCAATCCCATTTAGATAGCATCACCATTTATTTACTATGGAAGGTGTATTTCACTGCCTGCAGAAATATTTCACTTAGTATTAAGATCTTGCCGTGTTGTACCTTATCTCTCATTCTCATCCCCTTTGGTCTAGCATAATGCAGACTGCACTGCTTGATTAACACTGCAGGGACCCCCAACCTAGCATATTATATGCAGTATTTAAAGGGAAACTATATTTCCAGTGAGAACATACAATATAATGTCTAAGCTAAATCTTTATGTTTGCTGTGCCACGTTTCCATTACTGTACTACTCAGATATGTAGATAATCCATCTAGTATTTCTCTGAAATCATCCCCCCTGATCAATAAGTGCTGAGAAATTGTATTCATAAAATTAGATCAGAGGAAGAAACAGTAAAGCACATTCACTGTGCAATAGGCAGGAAGCAAATGCTGCATATGTAAAAAAACAATATGAATGGCACTTTAGACACAGAGGTTTAAAAAATAAACACTGAAGCACAGTTCTTAGTACATTAACACAGACTGATAGGATTATGGACATAAGGCTTATTACATTCCGATGTGTATCCAAAAAAAAGAAAAAGGCTATAGTCTCCCATTAGGTCTGACCAATGTACAGAGTGACTGCAATTGCACACCCAAAAACTATGTCCTTTCAGTTTTTATTGCAGTAGGGTGATACATATGAATGTGGTCCCCTACTGGTTATCTAGAGCATGATTTGCAGACTGGTCATTGGTGGTCACACTGGGAGACCCATCATCTAGTTCTACAACACTATGTGAAGTTACAGAAAGTGTATTAAAACAAACACTGGGGGTCACACATAACTCCAAATGCTACTGTGTATGCCAGCTCAATAGGGGGGTAACTTCCTGTGGGTAAGTGGGTTGGGAGTCTTGAGATGGCAGGTCAATGGTTTGGGTGTCTTGAGGCAGCAGATCAGTGGCTGGAAATATTGAGGTAGCAGGTCAGTATGTTTGGAGTCTCAAAGTGTTGGGTCTTCAGGTTGGAAGTCTCAAGGTAGCATGCCAGTGGCTGGGAATGTAGCGGTGGTGGGTCAACAGGTTGGAAGTCTTCAGGTGGCAGGTCAGCGAGTTTGGTGCCTCAAGGTGGCCAGTCTGTGGGCTGGAAATCTTGAAGTGGCAGCTCAGTGGGTTAGGAGTCTTGAGGTGGCAGGTTATTGAGTTGAGAGTCTTGAGGTAGTGGGTCAGTGGATTTGATGTCTTGAAGTGGTGGTCATCAGGTTGGAAGTCTCAAAATGGCAAGTCAGCTGGATGGGATTCTCTAGGTGGCTAATGTGTAAATTAGGAAACTTGAGGTGGCGGATCAGTGGGTTGGGAGACTCAAGGTGGCAGATCAGTAAGCTTGGTGTTTCGACATGTTGGGTCATCAGGTAGGAAATCTCGAAGTGTCAGGTCAGCAGGTTGTGGGTTGGGAGTCAGCAAGTTGGTAGTCTTAAGGTGGCAGATCAGTGGACCAGGAATTTTAGCTGGTGGCAGCGGGTTAGGAATGGTACGTGATTGACTTGAGAATCTCGAGGTGGTGGATCAATGGGTTTGATGTTTTGAAATGGCAGGTCATCAGGTTGGGAGACTCGAAATAGTAACTCAGTGGGCTGGAATTTTCGAGGTGGCAAATCAGTAAGTCAGGAATCTTGACGTGGCAGGCCAGTGCGTTGGGAGTCTTGAGGTGACAGTTCAGTAAGTTTGGTGTCTTGAAGTGGTGCGTCATTAGGTGGGGAGTTTCAATGTGTCAGGTCAGCAGGTTGGGAGTCTTAAGTTTGCTGGTCAGTGAATTAGGAGTCTTGAGTTTGCTGGTCAGTGGATTAGGAGTCTTGAATTTGTTGGTCATTGAATTAGGATTCTTGTGTTTGCTGTTCATTGGATTAGAAGGCTTGAGTTGGCTTGTCAGTGGGTTGGGAGTCTCAAGGGGAAGGTGTCCTTATTACTTCTACCCAGTCTCCATGACACATTTATGACCCATAGGAGGGTTATCTGTGGGGGGCTCTGGGGGTCAGTACCCAGAAATGTATGCCATAATATCAACAAGTATGAGGGAATTAAGGATATAATGCATCAGGGAGTATAGTTCCATAGTTTATCCTCCCAAAGGAAAGCCATATGGCGACACAGAAAAGCATTCTGGGTATGGGCATTTTGATGGACACCAGGATCCAGGTCAGGCGATGGATAGGGTATACAGACTGATGTAGTAATGTGTTCCAGTATATCATTTATGTGACCTAGGATCCCTGTAGATTATTGGGAATTTTCGGTTCTGTAGTCCAGCCTGTAGATTATATTCTGGTATTATGTAATATTGTCCTGGCCGCATGGATTCTATGACTTTCTGGGATACAACTTCCCTGCTTCTCTAGATTACATGGATTTTAGATATCACGCAGCATGTGAGATCACTACTGAATGTTTTATAAAATCCCTGTCCCGACACAGAGGGATTAGCTGTTATTAAGTGCTTTTATTAGACAATGTAATGATTATATGTCAGAGGTGTGCCACCCCAGTGTTGGAGTGCTCAGATTGGGGTCCCTCATGATCCGATATCATGGCATGGAGACCAATGTATCTGATAACCAACAATTAAACAATCAGTACCAAAGAAGGGGAGGAGCTTGAAAAGATGGACGTTGGGGTGCTCTAGGATGGAATCTGCATGTAGGTGGGGTGCAGCAGCAATAACGCACAGTCCCCGTGCAATGCAAGAACTTGTATTGAAATAATGTAAAGACAGTTCACAACAAACCTGGTGGGAAGGCAGCCCAGCCAGGAGCACTCACAGTTCCAACAGTGTGAAGAGCGCAGGATTCAGCCGAACTGACAGCACCTGTTGAGAGGGGCAGAATGTGGCCTAGCCGTATTGTGCCCAAGCAGGTAGATGTCCAGAGAAGTTGTGATCCCTACACTTTCCCTCCCCATCAGGAACTTAGTTCTGTCCATACCAGGCAGTGTACCTGTCCCTACTCTAACACCTTACAAAATGTGCGCTAAACCTGGGAGCCAGGTCCTTAAAAAGGCTCTGCCTGACCCAAGATGGCTGCTAGAGTCACATGGGGTGGCAGCATCCAATCAAATAGCTTTCCCAGTGACCCAGAAAACCATAGAGGAACCATGTTCCTCTTTGCTTCCTTTCCAACTGGTGCAGAAGAGCGCCACCTGCAGCGGAGAGAGCAGATTGCACCTGCCTACATGCAGGTCATACCTGTAGACAATACTGGCCTGATATCCTCAAGCTAACAATTTTAGAGGCTCTGGAACAAAGCAATAGATCTGAAGGTCATTTCACTGTATTTACGATTTCTAAATCCCGTTCAGGGCCAGATTATATGGGATAGAAATGGGCATGAGGGACATATGAGGGCAAATGCCATTACAGTATATGTACAGCCAAAACTTTTATTGTAAATTTGGATAAAGTTTTGGAAGAGTGGAACTCTTGTCATGTTTTTGTTGCTGTCGGTGTCCCCTTTGGGGAGATTCATCTTCTCCATTTGTCCTGAAAACCGTTATCTTCAGGACAGAAAATGTCAAGAAATACAACATTTTCCAGGTGTCACCAGAACGGAAGGTGATGGGAAATCTTCCAAAGTGGACATCTGTGCCAGACAGGGAAATTTTTCTCATTTTCTAAAAAATCCCTCTCACTTCCTGTTGTGTCTCTGGTACAGGAAGTAAAGTGAAATCTCCACAATGGGACACAAAATTGAAACTGAGAGGGTTTAAAACCCTCCGCTACTTATAGCTGAACTCCAGTATAAGAAAATGTTGTCTAAATACAAGAGTCCTGTGTATTCTTCCTTGAATCTTGCTGTGTATTCTTCCAGATCTGTGCAGCATTCCAGTGTGAGACTTCCTGTAATAAAGACCTCTCCCTGCTGCTCTCTCTCCTTGTGCAGGGTGACTGGTCTTGTCTCCGCCCCTCCTGTAGTTTTCTACAGGCAGTTAGTAGTGGGTGGAGCCTGATGGGCCCCTCCCACAGCTCTGTTCTCTGCACAGCCTATATACAGCACAGTGATGATGCCACTGCCACTTTTACAAGACAATAGCTGGGTTTGCAAATGCATTTGATGACACAAAGTGGATTTATATCTTTGTGGCGAATAGTTAAGTGAACGTTTCTGTACCTGGAATTCAGCTTTAATGCAAACATAAAAATACAAGTTTTGGCTTAACATACAAGAAACAATTCCTGAGAAAAACATAGGAGGCAGCTATTGCTATGCTGCAAATGCTGTTTTCCTACCAGTTGTTTTTTTACCTACTGGCTTCAATAGTTTGTGTCCCTTACCTGTAACAAGCATGCAGATAAAGATGGTTGAGGTCAGTAGACTTCATTGAGCTTAGCTGGTCAGTGTATTAGCCAGGCAACCAGCATCTTCAGAAAATGGAGCACAGTGGCAGCTCCCAAGTGTCCCTCAGGAAAGGCTGCCTTCCCACCTAACACATGTATTAAAGTGGTTGTAAACCTCAGACATGAAATATGAACAAAGCATATCCCTCTATAGTGTGTGCTTGTCTCAATCAGGAGCACTAAGTGCCATTTCTGTCTGCTGCCTCCTTCCTCTGCTATCTACATGAGTCACTTCTCATGAGTGTTCCCGATAGCAAGAGAACAATTGTGACAGGGGAGGGAGCTCCAGCACTCAGCCTGTGATTGATAGCCTCAGCTCTGTTCCTGTGTGCTGTGTGAAGGGGGGGGGGGTGTCCCTTCCCTCCAACCAGCTCTCAGAGCCAACGGCAGCCCGTCCATGAAAGACGTAGGAACGCTGCCCCCTAATCTCTATGCACGGGCCCCTAATCTCCATGGGGGCACCGGACCCATAGAGTTGTACGGGTTTTTTTTTTTTTTTTTTGTGAAATACATGATTAGAGCCGGAGGTTGGGCTCGGTGGGCAGAGCCCACCCACTTGTGACGATAACAAATCAACATTCGCTATTGTCTTCCTGCTTCTCCTCCCAGCTAATCAGGACAGAAAGCAGGTCCTGGGACTGGATTGGACGGGAGGAGAAGCGATCAGGTTGGCCGGGAGGAGAAGCCGGGTAAGCCGCTGAAGCCACCCATGACCTGGATGGGGTAAGTGCAGAGCCTTGCGATCGGGGCTGGCGAATGGGTGGGTTGGGGGGGGGGTGAGGGGTTTGTTTGCCGCCCCCCCCCAAAAAAAAAATGGCGCACCAGCCGCCGCTGCTCAGAGCTCTCCTCACTTATGCATCTTCAGCTCTCCGCCCCCTGCTTTTCAGAGCTGGGAATTGCGGTGTAAATTCTGCACTGTGAATAGATGTGGGGGAAAGACGGCTGTAGATAAACAGGCACAACTTATGTAGGAGGATTTGTTTCCTCTCTGCGTATCACCTGATGCCAGTCACTGCACTGGGTATATGTAAGGATTTGCAACCACTTTAAGGCACAGTATACAAGGCATTGTACTGCGCATATATGAAACCCATGGCAACGCAGGTCGCTCTGTAGGAGCTGATCATAGGCGTGCGCACAGGGTGTGCCAGGTGTGCGTGGGCACACCCTAATAACCCTATATGGCACAGATTCCCCCTGTTTAAACCCCTGACATTTCAGCAAAGCCTCCTAATGGGGCTCGTAAAAAAAAATTAAAAATAAAATTGTAATAAAAAAATAATAATAATGCAAACAAAAACTTGCTGACACCATCCACTTCCCTACTGACACCATCATGCATGTGTGTTGAGCTTTAAGGTGCACACCCTAATGCACAGATTTCAAACTGGCGGCCCTCCAGCTGTGGCAAAACTACAAGTCCCATGAGGCATTGCAAGGCTGGCAGTTACAAGCATGACTCCCTCAGTCAGAGGCATGCTGGGATTTGTAGTTCTGCAACAGCTGGAGGGCCGCCAGTTTGACACCCTTGCCCTAATGCAATAGGCAGGGCACCCCTATGGGGCTGATGCTACATTGCTCATACCATGCCTGGCAATAAACATTAGCTGCAGTTCTTATTCCTGCGTTGTGGTCTGTTGCCAGCCCATTCAAGATGAATGAGCTGCCTTAATCCAACGCAGGATAATGCATGCTGTGCCACATTACCGCCATGGACCAGAGCGCTGAGGTGTGAAGGGAGCATTAATGGATTTTTTTTTTTACACATTTCCAGCTGTTTATGGAAAGGGTTCTGTCCCAGAAAGTCGGATCTGCTATAGATTGTCCTGGTGACCCCCGTTGTAGTTCTGTATTTATGGTTGGGAAAGGAGCGCTGTGACCTACCATATAGAGGTGATGCGTGTGTGAATGGGGAACGGTGCGTGCGTCAGGTGGAGCGTGAACTGAAGTCTCAGGTCACTGGTGGGAAATCCCATCACCGCTATGACTTCGGAGCTCCACTGAATTTATTTACAAAATGTATTGCTGTGCAGACGGTAATAAAGTGATGTCTGGGCGAAATCTCTGCAATCCAACAGGAGCCGCGCAGTTAAAGTGCCAGTTGATATTTCAGTTGCAAGCAAAGTCTAATGGGTCAAATCACTCCCTAGCTGTTTTTATTTTTTTAGAGAGAGGTGAGATCTCCCCAGCGCAGTTCCTGGCTTGGTTTCTGGTCAGCTTGAGGTGTTCCTACTCTTCCGGTTACATCTTCCTTAATAAACATCTAGCAAGGATGGTGGGAACTCCTCATAATGGGCACAGCAGGTGTACAGACCTGGGAACTCAGCACAGGGATGATGGGAACCCCTCATAATGGGCACAACAGGTGTACAGACCCAGGAACTCAGTACAAGGATGGTGAGAACCCCTCATAATGGGTACAATGGGTGTACAGACCCAGGAACTCAGTACAGGGCTGGTGGGAACCCCTCATAATGGGCACAGCAGGTGAAAAGACCAAGAAGCTCAGCACAGGGATGGTGGAAACCCCTCATAATGGGCACAGCAGGTGTACAGACCCAGTAACTCAGCACAGGGATGGTGGGAACCCCTCATAATGGGCACAGCACGTGTACAGACCCAGGAACTCAGCACAGGGATGGTGGGAACCCCTCATAATGGGCACAGCACGTGTACAGACCCAGGAACTCAGCACAGGGATGGTGGGAACCCCTCATAATGGGCACAGCAGGTGTGCCGACCTGGGAATTTAGCACCAGGATGGAGAAAATCCCACATAATGGGCATGGCAAACCTGGGAACTCAGCACAGGATGATGGCAATGCCTCATAATGGGCACAGCAGGTGTTCAGACCCAGTAACTCAGCACAGGGATGGTGGGAATCCTTCATAATGGGCACAGAAGGTGTACAGAACTGGGAACTCAGCACAGGGATGGTGGGAACCTCTCATAATGGGTACAGCAGGTGTACAGATCCAGGAACTCAGCACAGGGATGGTGAGAAGCCCTCATAATGGGTACAGCAGGTGTACAGACCCGGGAACTCAGCACAGGGATGGTGGGAATCCTTCATAATGGGCACAGCAGGTGTACAGAACTGGGAACTCAGCACAGGGATGGTGGGAACCCCTCATAATGGGCACAGCAGGTGTACAGATCCAGGAACTCAGCACAGGGATGGTGAGAAGCCCTCATAATGGGCATAGCAGGTGTACAGACCCAGGAACTCAGCACAAGGATAGTGGGAATCCTTCAGTACAGGGATGGTGGGAACCCCTCAAAATGGGCACAGCAGGTGTGCAGAGCAAGGAACTCACCAATAGAGACCCTGAAAGATAAGAGGATTACCACTCATGTATATAACAAACAATAACATCAGGTTTGGGAGGAGTGACTCTTTAATAGCGGGCTATGCTGTACACAAGAATCTGACGGCCGGGCTCATTCATAGGCTTCTCCTTGAACCAGATGACTTCAGGACGAATGAGGCCTTACTGAGCATCCCCATGCCACTTTCCTCTGGCAGTTGAGAGGTCTTCTCCTGTATGTATTTAGATTGAGGGGCCCAGCAATGGTGACCACCATATCACGCCTTCGGTCAGAAGGGCAGTACCCACATTGCATATCACCCCTACCCCCCCTGTCATTCTCAGTATCATGTGACCCAACCCCCCCCAGGGAGGGTTGACACCGTAGTCTCTGCACTGCACATCCAGATTTACAAATTACAATGTTTTGTGACAATTTTTTTATGTGTTTTCTTTACTTCTCTTATTCTATATATATACATATGTATATAGCTTTTACCACAATGTTGCCTTTTGGTTGCAATATTGAAGATTGTAAATGACATCTGTGTAATAAAGTCACAGACGGTTCACAAACACAGCCGGACTCTGAACTGTTTATTGATTATTGTTTATTACAGGTATTTATATAGGCTGTGAGTCATTATCTCACATATATACACATACTAGTGATATTGGTGGAAGAGACCAACAAGGAAGTCAGACCGAGAATCAATCCATAATGTCGCTGGTATCAGCTGTTGGTATGGTGGTGTGACCTGCAGTGCTCAGTGGGGTAAGGAAAATGGAAAATTTTATCAAAAAGAGTTGCGTCTAATATTCAAAATTTGGATTTCAAGCTTCATTTTCCCTACCTTGGAGTCCAGTGCTCTACCAAAATGTTTTCTGTTAAGCCAAGGGGTCTCCAAACGTTCTAAACAAAGGGCCAGTTTACTGTCCTTCAGAATTTGAAAGGGCTGGGCTGTGTCCAGTGTGAGTAGAAAATGCCCTGGCGTCAACGGGAGTAAACAATGACCCAACATTGGTATCAGTGGGAGGAATAATGCCCAATTGTTGGTGTCAGTGGGAGGAATAGTGCCCCATCACAGGTGTCAGTAGGAGGAATGGCGTCCTATCATTGGTATCAGTGGGAGGAATAGTGTCCTATCATTGGTATCAGTGGGAGGAATAGTGCCTCATTGTTGGTGTCAGCGAAAAGAATAGTGTCCCGTCACTCAGAAGAATAGTGCCCTATCATTGGTGTCAGTGGGAGGAATAGTGCCCCATCATTGGTGTCAGTGGGAGGAATAGTGCCTTATTGTTGGTGTCAGTGAGAGGAATATTGCCCCATCATTGGTATCAGTGGGAGGCATAGTACCCCATCATTGGTATCAGTGGGAGGAATAGTGCCCCATCATTGTGTCAGTGGGTGGAATAGTACCCCATCATTGGTATCAGGGGAAGGAATAGTGTCCGGTCATTAGTGTCAGTGGGAAGAATATTGCCCTATTGGTGTCAGTGGAAGGAATAGTGCCCCATCATTGGTATCAGATGAAGGAATTTTTTCCCCAATCATTGGTATCAGGGGAAGGAATAGTACCCTATCATTGGTATCAGGGGAAGGAATAGTGCCCTATTGGTGTCAGTGGGAGGAATAGTGCCTCATCGTTGGAATCAGTGGGAGGAATAATGCCCCATCATTGGTATCAGGGGAAGGAATAGTGCCCCATCATTGGTGTCAGTGGGAGGAATAGCGCCCTATAGGTGTCAGTGGGAGGAATAGTGCCCAATCATTGGTATAAGGGGAAGGAATAGTGCCCTTTTGGTGTCAGTGGGAGGAATAGTGCCCCATCATTGGTATCAGGGGAAGAAATAGTACCCTATCATTGGTATCAGGGGAAGGAATAGTGCCCTATTGGTGTCAGTGGGAGGAATAGTGCCTCATCGTTGGAATCAGTGGGAGGATAGTACCCTATTGTTGGTATCAGTGGCAGGAATTATGCCCCACTGTTGATGTCTGTGGGAAGAATAGTGCCCCAAAGGCCAGATAAGGGCAAATAAAGGGCCACATTCGCCCTCAGATTTGGGGACCACTGTGTTAAGCCTCCAGAGAGGTGAAATGCACAGAACACCCTACCAGCAATATATAAAATCCAGCTTGTTTTTATAGCCCTTAGGAAGAAGCAGCACTGATTTCTCCCCTAACCCAGTCCCTCTATTCCTCTAACCAACTCCAGCATGGCCTCCATTTCCATCACTGACAATATGGCTGCTGCCTCGTGTTTTGGAAAATGAAATAGGCGGGTCAATTATTCTGGGGAATGGTTTCAGACAATGGGGGCATGGCTTATTTTTCTATATAGCCTGATTTGTAACATATTTTTATGAAGATGGAGATAATGCCACTCCAGTGCTTCTCATCTTTATGGAAGTGTGTACTGCTAGCTTTGAC
>BLSH010288652.1:95018-119181 GCA_018402905.1 Glandirana rugosa
GGTCCCGGGGGAGCGAATTTCCCGGGTCCCTATCGACGTGGGAGGTATGGTGTCCACAACCATATTGGATCCAATCTATAGATCATAGACTAACTCTTACCATTCGTACGGAAAAAAAGCCTAACAAACGACATTCTTGTCGAAATAAAAGACTAACCAACGACATTCGCAGAGAAAACTTAACCAGTAACTTTCGTACCGAGAGAAAAAGATAAACCGATAACATACGTGTCGAGAGAAAAAAAACTGACCAACGACATACGTACCGAGAGAAAAAGATTAACCGAAAACATTCGTGCATGCTTACCATTCTCAATCAGATACTAGATATCTAACCTAGGTTATACCAACACCTGTGGTATGGAGGGTGCAGCTATCCCTGGGCCCTTTAAGCGAGGGGGCCCTGGCATCATTTCTTTATTTCTCTGTTCAGGCATTACATTCTAAAACCAGCATTTCTTTTCTTCACACCACTTCTATGCTATTAATGGTTCCCTGGGTTTCTATAAGGCACATGTGTAAAACACAAGGCCTGAGGGCCAAATCTGACCCGCCAGGCCAGTTCATGGCCCTCGCACCTCTCCTGCAGCTGTGGCACCCCGGTTATCTCTGCCCACACCTTGCCTCAGTAGTTGGCCGCACAGGGGGAAGGACAGAACTCCTCCTACAGATCCTGTGCTTCTCCGTGCAGCCGCAGCACCACCTCGTTTCCGCTTCCCCTGGTCCCAGCATCTGGCAGACTCCGGCAGCTGACTCCAGCCCTCCTCTAGTCCTCTTCCAGACCCTGCACTTTCTGCCTCCCAACTCTGCCCCCAAGCTTTTTCCAGCAGCACAAGGTAAGGGGGGTGCACTGTGATGTAAGGGATGGTGGGGGACTCTAGACTTCTCATGGTGCAAAGTCTCTTGACATCTGATGTAAGGGGAGTGGGGTGCTCTGGACATCTGGTCTTACAAATGCAACTGGCCCTTTGAGGGCAGCCATAATGCTGATGCAGCCAGCGAAGAAAAACAGTTTGGCACCCCTGCTATAAGGGAAGCTAGAACCCATTTTTTAAATATAAGAGGAGGAGAACTGGTGAAGAACACATGATCAATCAGTTTTCAGAATGCCATTTGAGCCCCAAAAGCTCGAAAGATCTATTGTTCAAACAGCTACTTATGATCCAGAAGCTGCCTAACACCTAATAGTCAGTGTTTCCATTCACACTTGGACCAACAGTGAGGTGCGGAATGTGGCTTTAGGATTCTGAAAGGCTCTGCAATCTTGTTCTGGTAAGGTGGTGAGAACTTTGACAGACCTACAACAGCAATTAATGTCCTGGGTCTTCTTGTCTCCTAAGAGCCAACTGTTTCCTGATTGCTTACCTTCAGGTCTCTGAACGTCTTGAAGGTGTCAGCCAGCAGATTGCAGTCCCGCTCTGTGAACCTAAAGAGGTTCCACTCAAAGTTCATGCCGCAACCTTTAACCCCATAGACAAGGTGCAATTCCTCTAGACAATGTAGTGAATTGGCTATGAGGTTGAAATCAAAGTGGTCCATGGAGGGAAGGTCACCACCGACCTCACTTCCTTCATCAGAGAGCTCATCACCCTCCTCGTCCCTCTTGATCTCCACCCTCACCGGTGGCAGCAGCTGCTGGATGTCCAACCTCTTCACATAGTCCTTGCTGAGCTCAGCAACCTCACAGATGGTTCGTATCTCGGTCACATCAGGTATGAAGCGTTCAATGAGGTTCTCCAGGTGTCTCTCGAAGAATAACCTCTTCCAGCTAGAGCCATAGCGGGAGACATCACAGACAGGCCAACGTTCAACACAACAACGTCTCCAGTATTCTTCATAACTGATCAGGTTGGCTGTCACCTGAAGGGACAGAGAGGTGGAGAGAGCGTCCAAGACTTTGACCCTGTGCTTTGGGAGCAACTTATCCAGAATAGGTTTATCTGCAGACATTTAACAGAAAGAGAATTGTTCAGACAAGTAACACCATAGCCCAATTTTTTTCTTATAAATAGTGAAAATAATTTATCAAAGGGACCTCATGAACGTGAATCAAACCACTCATCAAATAATGTGCTAAGTGGATGGTACTTCTGCCTAGCAGCACTGAGGTAGTTGGTTTGAATCCCAAATACGGCACTACCTACCTGGAGTTTGCATGTTCTCCCTGTGCCTGCGTGGGTTTTATACTGAGAACATATTTTATTTTTTCATTATTTTAAATTATTCATTTCCGGTACTTCTATAACGCCGTCAATTTACGTAGGGCTTTACATATTACATTGTACATTCACATCAGTCCCTACCCTCAAGGAACTTACAATCTAAGGTCCCTAACTCACACTCATACACATACTAGGGCCAATTTAGAGAGGATCCAATTAACCTACCAGCATGTCTTTGGAGTGTGGGAGGAAACCGGAGTACCTGGAGGAAACCCACGCAGGCACTGGGAGAACATGCAAACTTCAGGCAGGAAGTGCCGTGGTTGGGATTCGAACCAGTGACCCTTTTGCTGCGAGGCGAAAGTGCTAACCACTACACCACTGTGTCGCCCATATATTCCTCAGTTCCTTTTTCTACAGCCTCAGCTGCACAGATGAATGAGTAGGAAGCGCTCAGAGGCTTCCTGTTTATTTGCAAATTGAAGCATAGTATACTGTGTTTACTATGCTTCAGTGATAAATGGACACAGGAGCGATCATTACCGATCGCTCACTGTGCTTATTAAGGAAAGAAAAGGGGCCAGTAAATATGATATAGTTATCTCTCCCCCTGCAATCTCCATTCTGAAACCGATCCCCCTTGTGCCCTCAGCAGTGCTGCGGGGAGGGGGGCACACAGGGGTGCCTGGACAACACAGGGTTGGGGGTGATCAGAGTGGGGGTGGGGGAACCACAAGAGGAGGCAGTACAGCCGGCCTTCCTGATCAGCAGGTGCCCGGGCCCCCCTTTTGAACTGATGGGGCCAGCCCAGCACAGGAAGGACAGTGATCCTGCTTTATCAGCAGCCCTGTTGATGATCATCAGTAAGCTGTTTGTTTACAACACAAAAGCACATTATGCCTGGTCACATACAAAGATGATGTCTTAGAATGTAACTTCACTTTGGTTGAGAAAAAAAAACATCTTTCCTGTGGGTGATCAATGTAAAATGATTGCAGGGATTTTAACCTATTGCTGCAGACTTTTGGGAAATCAGTGAGCCAATCACAGAAGCAGGAAATTACATTACTGGGCATTCTCAATACACCACCGATGTACAAAAAGCCCTCAGTTTGCCATATTGCATTGAATTTTTCGACAGTTTTAGAAAATTTCAGCAGCTGCAGATTGGAAAGGAAGAAGAAATGGAAAGGCGATTTTTTTAAAACCATATTGAATTACAAACTGGCTTGTGTTGCAATTTTCTATGCTATATTATTTTTTTTTACTAAAGGAATTTTTCTTCTTTAAATAATAAAACAAGGCGGTCCAAATTTCCCCAGGAACCATGGAAGAAAAACATCTGTAAAAGGTTCCCAATGACCATAGTAAATGCAGGAAAAGCCACAAGTTTTGATGTCATTCATAATGCATGCTTATCATAACCACAGACCCCCAGGAGGAAGGGAAGATAAAGGTTTATTGTCCTAGTGAAAAATATGTATTTGTATTTACTACACAAATTCCATTTATTTCATCCATGAGAAGCTTACTTCCATTCTTGAGGATACTCACTCTAAGTTTTTACAGGTCTGGGACCCCTGGATAACTTACAATGCCCACCTGAACATAGATCATACCCTACTCTTGGTGTGAAGACCTCTACTGTTAATGTCTGCTATGTCCATCTGCTGGTCAACACGGGACTACTCCCCACACTTACATTGGTGATCAGTGGGGGGAATGCTTCTTACATTGGAGGTCAGTGGGAAGAATCCTCCTTACATTGGAGGTCAGTGGGAAGAATCCTCCTTACATTGGAGGTCAGTGGGAAGAATGTGCCTTACATTGGTGGTCAGTAGGAAGAATCCTCCTTACCATGGAGGTCAGTGGGAAGAATGTTCCTTAAATTGGTGGCCAATGGGAAGAATGTTTCTTACACTGGTGATCAGTGGAGATAATGTCCCTTACATTGGTGGCCAATGGGAAGAATGACAATTACATTGGTGGCCAATTGGAAGAATGTTCCTTACATTGGTGGTCAGTAGGATGAATGTTCCTTACATTGGTGGCCAATGGGAAGAATGCTCCTTACATTGGTTGCCAATTGGAACAATGTTCCTTACATTGGTGGTCAATGGTAAGAATGTTCCTCACATTGGTGGTGAGTTGGATGAATGCTCATTACATTGGTGGCCAATGGGAAGAATGTTCCTCACATTGGTGGCCAATGGGAAGAATGTTCCTTACATTGGTGACCAATGGGAAGAATGTTCATTACGATGGTGGTCAGCGAAAAGAATTCTCCTTAAATTGGTGATCTGTGGGTAGATGGCCCCTTACATTGGTGGTCAGTGGGAAGAATGCCCCTTACAATGGTGGTCAGTGGGAAGAATGCCCCTCACAACCGTGGTCAGTGGGAACAATGTCCCTTACAATAGTGGTCAATGGGAACAATGTTCCTTACATTGGTGATCAGTGGGAAGAATGTTCCTTACATTGGTAGGTCAGCGGGAAGAATGTTCCTTATGTTGGTGGTCAGTGAGAAGAATGCTTCTTACATTGGTGATCAGTGGGAAGAATGCTTCTTACATTGGTGATCCATGGGTAGAAGGCCCCTTGCATTGGTGATCAGTGGGAAGAATGCTTCTTACATTGGTGGTTAGAAGGAAGAATGTACCTTACATTGGTGATCATAAGCATTGATGGTCGGTGAAAAGCATGCTCCTTACAGATAATTAACAAGATCAGTGGTGCCAGTGGGAACTTATCCGAGAGGAAGAAATTGCTAATCTCTCAAGGAACCCCCAGCAACCACTGCAAGAACGCTGGTTGAGAAAGTCTTCTCTATTGCAAGCAAACTGCGTAGGTACAGTTACAAGGCTCCAGTACTACTATTCTACAGAATGAGGGGAGATCCAAAAGTCCTTAGCCAATAATGGAAGAAGTGTGGTGGTAGCATGTTTTAAATGTATCCCTTTAAAGCTGGTTTAATAACAAAATGCCTTGATAGATGGGTGTCAGTCTCCAGGAGTGATCCATGTGTGTCCAAGCCCAAAGGTGCAGACGAGCCCACATAGAAAAAATATGAGACTTACTAAAACAGTGATCCATCCTACCCCCAGCCAACCTCTCCATCCACTTCCATTGGCTGTGGCCAGTTCCCCCCATCCTGAGATGAATGAAGGACAGTCTCTAGTGCAGGTAGAATATAATGTACAGCTTGCTGGGAACTGAACCTGAAGCTATTTAAATTGTGTACGGAAAATGAAACCGACCAAGCTAGTAAATCGATCGTTATAACGCACGGATGATTTACACAGAAAAAAACAAGAAATCTGCTGGTCTAGAAATCACCGGGAGGAAACATTCAAAAGAGCAGAAAACGTGAGAGACAACAACTGTCCCTGGGCCAAGAGTGGTCTTCATAATTGTCCCTTCCGGCTATTTCCAAGCTGTGTGCTGAGATCACAGGAAAGCTGCAGGTCTTCACGCTTCATTTTCTTTATCTGCTTGTGGAGCCTCTGCAAGTCTTGTCAATGAGAAGAAGAAATGGGACCCCCAGGAACAGGATCCAGGAAGGACAGAGGTGTATATAGACATAGCAGTCCATGTAGTGTGCTATGGGCCTGGGGTGGGAGGGGAGGCTCATTAGAGAAGCTTTTAAGGAAAATGAAAGTGATTGTTAAAATTTTTTTTTTTTAAATAACAAACATATTATACTTACCTGCTCTGTGTAATGGTTTTGCACAGAGCAGTCCCAGTTCTCCTCTTCTTGGGTCCCCTGTCTGCGCTCCTGGCTCCTCCCTCCTGCCATGTGCCCACCATAGAAAGCCGATTGTTATGGGGACACTCATGTGGGCTTGCTCCTGAGTCAGCTCTATGTGTCCTTAGGCGTGTGGCTTTGCCCTGCCCCCCACTCCCTCCTTACTGGCTGTGATTAACAACAGCAGGAGCCATTGGCATGTCTCTGAGCCTATGAGGAGGGAGAGAGCCACTGCTCACATGCACATGGTGGTGTGTATGCATCGGGAGACATTTATTTTTGGTGGTGGTGTGGTATGCACCGGGAGGCATTTATTTTTGGTGGTGGTGTGTACTGGGAGCCATTTATTGTTGGTGGTGGTGTGGTATGCACTAGGAGCCATTTATTTTTGGTGGTGGTATGGTATGCACCAGGAGCCATTTATTTTTGGTGATGGTGTGGTATGCAGCGGGAGGCATTTCTTTTTGGTGGTGGTGTGCACTGGAAGCCATTTATTTTTGTTGGTGGTGTGGTATGCATTGGGAGTCATTTATTTTTGGTGGTGGTGTGGTATGCACTGGGAGTCATTTATTTTTGGTGATGGTGTGGAATACACTAGGAGCCATTTATTTTTGGTGGTGGTGTGGCATGCACTGGGAGTTATTTATTTTTGGTGGTGGTGTGGTATGCACTGGGAGCCATTTATTTTTGGTGATGGTGTGGTATGCACCGGGAGGCATTTTTATTTTTGGTGATGGTGTGGAATACACTAGGAGCCATTTATTTTTGGTGGTGGTGTGGTATGCACTGGGAGTCATTTATTTTTGGTGATGGTGTGGAATACACTAGGAGCCATTTATTTTTGGTGGTGGTGTGGCAAGCACTGGGAGCTATTTATTTTTGGTGGTGGTGTGGTATGCACTGGGAGTTATTTATTTTTGGTGGTGGTGTGGTATGCACCGGGAGTCATTTATTTTTGGTGATGGTGTGGTATGCACCGGGAGTCATTTATTTTTGGTGATGGTGTGGTATGCACTGGGAGTTATTTATTTTTGGTGGTGGTGTGGTATGCACTGGGAGTTATTTATTTTTGGTGGTGGTGTGGCATGCACTGGGAGTTATTTATTTTTGGTGGTGGTGTGGTATGCACCGGGAGTCATTTATTTTTGGTGATGGTGTGGTATGCACCAGGAGGCATTTATTTTTGGTGGTTGAGTGCACTGGGAGCCATTTATTTTTGGTGGTGGTGTGGTATGCACTAGGAGCCATTTATTTTTGGTGATGGTTTGCAATGCACTAGGAGCCATTTAATTTTGGTGGTGGTGTGGCATGAACCAGGAGCCATTTCCTCCACCTCTGGCTTGCTCGCCCTGATTCCGCTCTGTACGAATCGCCGCCATGGCGGTTCCTCATCTCGGGGGGCTGAGAGTTTAAATGACGCCAAGATGATGAATAATTGAGAATGCTTTTCTCTGCCTTATCTGGTGACAACATCCAGAGGAGATTATTAGCGCACAGATGAAATGTCACGGGCTAAACGCCTCCACGCACCCCAGGGGGACGTTTAACCCCCGCAGTTCCGGAAGGTGACCTCCTCCCTGGGACAGTTGCGGGGGGGAGGAGGGGGGGTGATTATGGAATCCTCTAAAATAATCTGCAATAAACACATTGCTAATGAGTGAAGATGATTCCTCCTCAGGGATGAACATGGGGGAGGAAGCAAGAAAAGAATCATCCAGGGTCAGCCAAAGTTCGATTTTAAAGGGCAAATTGTGAGGAGCCAAGTACATACGTACAGTCCGTGCATGGGGACAGCAGTTGGTGGGGGTCATTCACACACTGCAGAGTTTATATGGATTGGCAATGACAATACAGTGCTCAAAAGTTTGCATACCCTGGCAGAAATGGTGACATTTTGGCATTGATATATGGAAATATGACTGATCATGCCAAAAAATTGTCTTTTATTTAAAAGGATAGTGATCATATGTAGCCATTTATTATCACATAGTTGTTTGGCTCCATTTGAAATCATAATGATAACAGAAATCCCCCAAATGGCCCTGATGGAAAGTTTCCCTCCCCTTGGTGCAGACACACAAGGTGATGCACACACAGGTTACATTGGCAATTAAAGGTTAATTTCCCACATCTGCAGCTTTTTAAATCACAGTCAATGTCTGTGTATAAATAGTCATGTGGATGCACTGAGCAGGCTAAATACTGAGCCATGGGGAACAGAAAAGAACTGTAAAAAGACCAGCGTAACCAGGTAATGGAACTATATAAAAATAGAAAAAAGATATAAAAAGATATCCAAAGCCTTGAATATGCCAATCAGTACTAAAATGCAGGGATCTTTTGATAATAAACCAATGTCAGGTAAACCAAGAAAGATTGCAGCCACAACAATTGTTCGGGATACAAAGAGAACCTCACAGGTAACCTCAGGAGAAATACAGGCTGCTCTAGAAAAAGACGGTGCGGTTGTGTCAAAGAGCACAATACGATGATACGTGAACAAAAATGAGCTACACTGTCAAGTTGCCAGAAAGAGGCCTTTACTGCGCTGATGCCACAAAAAAGCCCGGTTACAATATGCCCGACAACACCCTGGCAGGCCTCACAGCTTCTGGCACACTGTAATCTGGAGCGACGAGACCAAAATAGAACTTTATGGTCACAACCATTAGTGCTATGTTTGGAGAGGGGTCAACAGCGATAGAATACCATCCCCACTGTGAAGCATGGTGGTGTCTCACTGTTGTTTTTGGGGTGTGTGAGCTCTAAAGGCATGGGGAATCTTGTGAACATTGATGACACGATGAATACAGCACATTATCAAAAAATCCTGACAGACAAGTTGCATTCTTCTGCACCCAAAGCACAAGGCCATGTTGAACCTCCATTGGTTACAGCAGAAAAAGTAAAGGTTCTGGAATAGCCATCAAAGTCTCCCGACCTTTAATATCATCAAGCCGCTCTAGGGAGATCTCAAACGTGTGGCTCATGTAAGATGACCAAGAACTTTGCATGACCTGGAGGCATTTTACCAAGAAGAATGGGCAGCTGCAGGAAGTCGGTGCCTCATAGACAACTATAACAAAATACTGACCGCTGTCATTGATGGTAGAGGATTAAAACGGAGCTCCAGCCCCCCCCCCCCCCCACCAAAAAATGAAAAGTCAGCAGCAAATACTATAGCTGCTGACTTTAATATTAGGACGCTCATCTCGTCGGGGATCCCTCGATTTTTCAATCAGCTCTCGGGTGCTGCCGCCACCATTCCTTGTGAGGGAAACCGACAGTGAAGCCTTGCATCCTTACAGCCGGTTCCCTACTGTGCATGCGCGAAGTGTGCTGCGCTTTGTGAATGGCCCAGCGGCGGGTAAAGGAAGAGGGGGGCCGAACTTGCGGGGGGACCTCGCAGAGGCGAGGTCACCCATAAGTGGGGACGGGTACCTGTCAAAAACAGTTACCCGCTCCCTCCCCAAGAGGTGCCAAATGTGGCAGCGGAAGGGGGGGGGGGAAGCAAACAAGCACAGATTCCCCTTTTGGGTGGAGTTCCACTTTAAGAACTAAGGGGATGCAGACTTTTGAACAGGGGGCAGTTCATTGGTTTACTTGTTGCCATGTTTTGTTTTATGATTGCGCCATTCTGTTATTACCTTCAGTTACTGAATTGGAATCCTATAAGAGATAAAAGAAATGTGTTTTGCTGCTCACTCGTGTTTTCTTTAAAAATGATACATTCTGTATATTATCAATTCTCCAAGGGGATGCAAACGTTTGAGCACAACTCTGTCTGTCCATTTACGTAGAAGAACTCTGTTTTTATAAAGGGACAAAAAAGGGATTTTGACTCAGACCACTAAGACAAGAAGGCCATGGAGAGATCTGCAATTCATGAAGCTTAGATTGTGCAGCTCCATGATGCTCTCTGCCAGTTAAAGAAAAGCTGACAGTGAATCAGTTAAAGGAGACGTCACGGGGTGTCAGGTGTGAAGAAGAAGCTGCAGGCGATACTTCTTGCTAAGCAACGCAGCACAGAGGAAAGCCGATTCCTCGCTGAGTAATCCAGGGTAATCAGCCATTTCGTTTTATACGCTATTTCTAGGCCACCATCCGGAACGCACCAGAAAAAAACACCCTGTTCTGATGGCCATGTTCCTGAGCGCCACCGCTGACTCTACAGTGTATACAATTACTGCTGAGGCTCCAGAGCGTACATAGAATCCTTGAACGGAAACATTATAGCTTTAAGTCCAACTCTGAGCCACATTGTTTTGTTTTAGGTCCACACCTATGCGAATTGAATGCGGCTTACACCACATCCAATTCGCATGACACTTGAAAACACATTGTTTTCAATGTGTCAGGTTCACATAGGTGCGGTGCATTCGCACTCCCAATTGCACAGAAAACGTATGCCAAACGGCAGCTCTGTCCGTTCTCAGCAGCACACAGGCTGGAATTTGCACCGGACTGGTGTGAATCCAACCTAAAGGGCTGCTTTCACACTGCTCCGCTGCAAAAACGTGGTATTAAAGCATATGCACTTTTGCAGCATTTCTTGTGCGTTTTCTGGGTGCCTTTTACCTAGCATGCAACAGTTAACCACTTGCCTACCGGGCACTTTCACTCCCTTCCTGCCCAGGCCAATTTTCAGCTTTCAGCGCTGTCACACTTTGACTGACAATTGTGCGGCACTGATGAGCAGGCACTGTAAGGCATTACTGACTGGCATCACCGATGGGCACTGTTGGGGCTGAACTGATGATCAGTGCCCAGATTATCTGTTCAAGTCTTCCCTGTGAGCAAATGGCGCTGATCGGCTCTCCTATCCTCACACACACTGTCAGTGTGAGGAAAGGAATGCCGATAACTGGCATTTCCTTGTTTACATGTGATCACATGGGTAAGTGACCCATGTGATCACATGGGTAAAGAGCCGTGTCATCGGCTCTTTACCAAGATTAGGGATGTGGCGTGTCCCGAGGACACAGAGCGCGGTGAGAGTGGGACGACATCATATAATGGCATCCCAGACTGAGAGAGCTAACTTACCGCCGTCATATTACAATACGGCAGACAGGAGGTGTTTAAGATTCCCACTTTGAACAGCCCCGCAGTGCTGACAGTTCTTTTGCAAACTCAATAGTAAATAAGTCAGTCAGAACTGCGGCGCTGTGTGATAGATCTGCCGGTGCTGTGGATGTTTACTAGCAGCTGCATATCTATGACACACCCCCTGTACATTCATAAATTCGATAGTAAACAATCAGAGTTGCAGGGCTATGCAATAAAGGTGCTGGCAAAGGCAAAAAATGTATATATAAAAAAGCATTATAAATACCAAAAGTTAGAAACAGCAAGGGAAAATTAGACTACTGATTATATCAATCTAAGCATGGATCGACTAGACTTACCAATAATAATAATAAAAATAATTCCAGTGGATCCATGCATACATTGAGATAATCAGTAACTTCCCCATGCTGATAATATAATATTGTATATATGTATCTCTCTTGTATTTAGTTGATACACATATACTCCACCATTGAACTCCTGATGAAGTGGATCTCTATCCAAGAAACGTGTCGAGTGTGTGGAGGAGCTCTTTATATTAACTTTATTGCTTAAATCAACACTGAACAGAACTGTGTACAATCTAGTTTAGACATCAAACCTACAAATTTGGGGAAAGGTTTATGTATGGATAACATGTATTTTAATAATGTTTGTTATTCTAATAAATGTACTTTTGTAATAAACTTTGGATTTTAAGTATAAGTTTAGTCGTGCCTACAACTTCCAGAGTTCCTCCAATTGCAGAGCTGAACAAGATGGCTACTTACGCTCAAAGTTCTTGACAATGTGCTGCAGACAGAGGTCAGTGAGCAGCGGGACAATAGCCAGGGACCAGCTGTAGTCCTCTGTGATGATCCGACGCATCTTCCTAAGGTCAGCCGCTGCATTTCTATGCTGGACGGGTAGCGGCGCGGGGACCGCCGCCTTCTCATTGGCTGCAGACTCCGGCATTGTTGGGACTGGCTGGGCAATCTCAGTTGCACATTCCTGGAGGACAGAGGAGAGGCAGATTATTGTTCTATTCTATAATTCAGGAGGATACAACGGTCAGTGTTCATATCCTTCTGACAGCAAGTGAGGAGAAATCTCTCCAGTAGGGATACAGACAGCAACAAAAACTTGACAGAGGCTCTAAACCCACAGTGCCCAACCTGTGGCCTGAGTGCCACATGCGGCCATGTGGAACATGCTGTGCGGCCTTTTGCAGAATCCAGCAGTCAGCAATGGAAGCATTATTTGCAAACAGGATTTAATGATAGTGATCTCTAGCTGTCTCATGTTGCATGTCTCCAGCCTCTTTCCCCAAAGTGTCCAATCTACAACCACATTTGTTGCATATTTGCAGTCTCTGATCATCTCTTCTAGTATGCCTGCAGTCTCTGATCATCTCCTCTAGGATGGCTGCAGTCTCTGATCGTCTCCTCTAGTATGTCTGCTGTTTCTGATCATCTCCTCTAGTATGCCTGCAGTCTCTGATCATCTCCTCTAGGATGGCTGCAGTCTCTGATCGTCTCCTCTAGTATGTCTGCAGTCTCTGATCATCTCCTCTAGTATGTCTGCAGTCTCTGATCGTCTCCTCCAGTATGTCTGCAGTCTCTAATCATCTCGTCTAGTATGTCTGCAGACTCTGAACGTCTCCTATAGCCTGTCAGCAGTCTCTGATCATCTCCTATGGTATGTCTGCAGTCTCTGATCGTCTCCTCTAGCATGCCTGCAGTCTCTGGTCGTCTCCTCTAGCGTGTTTGCAGTCTCTGATTGTCTCCTCTAGCGTGCCTGCAGTCTCTGATCGTCTCCTCTAGTATGTCTGCAGTCTCTGATCGTCTCCTCTAGTGTGTCTGCAGTCTCTAATCATCTCCTCTAGTATGTCTGCAGTCTCTGATCGTCTCCTCTAGTATGTCTGCAGTCTCTAATCGTCTCCTCTAGTATGTCTGCAGTCTCTAATCATCTCATCTAGTATGTCTGCAGTCTCTGACTGTCTCCTCTAGCATGCCTGCGGTCTCTGATCATCTCCTCTAGCATGCCTGCAGTCTTTAAACGTCTCCTCTAGTATGTCTGCAGTCTCTGATCATCTCCTGTAGCATGCCTGCAGTCTCTGATCATCTCCTCTAGCATGCCTTCAGTCTCTAAACGTCTCCTCTAGTATGTCTGCAGTCTCTGATCATCTTCCCTAGAATGTCTGCAGTCTCTCATCATCTCTTCTAGTATATTTGTAGTCTCTGATCGGCTCCTCTAGCGTGCCTGCAGTCTCTGATCATCTCCTCTAGTATGTTTGCAGTCCAGTTTCTGATCATCTCCTCTAGTATGTCTGCAGTCTCTGATCGTCTCCTCTAGTATGTCTGCAGTCTCTGATCATCTCCTCTAGTATGTATGCAGTCTCTGATCGTCTCCTCTAGCATGCCTGCAGTCTCTAAACGTCTCCTCTCGTATGTCTGCAGTCTCTGATAATCTCCTCTAGTATATTTTAAGTCTCTGATCGGCTCCTCTAGTATGTTTGCAGTCTCTGATCTTCTCCCCTAGCTTGCCTGCAGTCTCTGATCGTCTCTGACAGTCTTCCTTTGTATACCGTACATTACGTGAGGCCCTTTAGATATGTCAGGGGACCACAGCTGAGGCCCCTTACAGCTAGTAAATTGACAACCACTGCTCTAAACCATCTCCACACTTTTGGAAAAAACATTGGCAATCAATAAGACAAATAACCACCAATCACACTCTTAATGTATATGTTAATAAATTCCATCTAAAAATCTCTCGTCATTTTTATAAAGCTGCTGCATAGGACACTTCCCACATTTCCCAATGGCGACACCTTTTATGGAGGAACTCTGAGGGCAGCGATGTATAAGGTGGGTTACTGTGGCACTGGCAGGGCCATTTCTCTCACCCATTGGGGTGTGATGGGTGCTGTGTGACACCTCTGAAGTAGGTTTGGCTCCTCTGAAGAAGGTCATGTGACCAGCCTAGCAGCTCTAAGTGGCCCAGTCAGAAGAGCCGCTATAGCACCTTCATTAGGTGCAACACAAAGAACCTGGCGCTGTACAGTGATTTGCTCTAATCCCAGGGTTCCGCTTTAATAAACAGAGCTTGGTGCTGTCAGGCCTCGTCCTCTGCCATCATTCACACCGCGTTACAGTTGACAGCGGAATTATACGTTTTGCTCTTCCTCGGTGCAATGTTCCCCAAGGGACCGGCTATTCATATTTCTGGCAAGTGGGGTCACAGCGGGGTCACAGCCTCAGTGACAAAACAATAAATTACATAATCAATCCCACCATCAATTCTCATTTAGTCGATGAAAGCGAATGACCCCCTCCCCCCCCATGGCGCCTATGCTGCAGAGTGCTCTGTACAGGAAAGAAAGAGGAGTCGGCCATCGCTTATAGTGACCACAACCACTTAATGACCCGGCCTTTCCTGGCACTTTTTGTTCACAAGTAAAAATCAGTATTTTTTGCTAAAACTTACTTTATAACCCCCAAGCATTATATATATTTTTAGCAGAGACCCTAGGAAATGAAATGGTGATCGTTGCAATTTTTTTATGTCACATTGTATTTGCGCAGCGTTTTTTCAGACACAATTTGTTAGGAAAAAATACACTTTAAACCCTTCAACACCGGGCACTTTCACCCCCTTCCTGCCCAGGCCATTATTCAGCTTTCAGCGCTGTCGCAATTTGAATGACAATTGTGCGGTCATGTGACACTGTGACCATGTGAAACTTTTATAATTTTATTCACACAAATAGATCTTTATTTTGGTGGAATTTAATCACTGCTGGGTTTTTTATTTTTTGCTAAGAAAAAAAAGACCGAAAATGTTGAAAAAAAAAAGTTTTTCTAAATTTTATATATAAGTATTTTTTTTTTCTCCTTCACCGATGTGTGATGATGAGGCGGCACTGATAGGCTGCACTGATAGGTGGCACTGGTGGGCACTGATAGGTGGCACTGGTGGCCACTGATGGGTGGCACAGGTGGGCATTGATGAGCACTGATGGGCAGCAGTTATGGGCATTGATGGACAGCACTGATAGGCGGCACTAAGAGCCAGCACTGACTGGCATCACTAATGGGTACTGATTGGTGGCACTTGAAGGCACTGATTGCTGGTACTGGTGGGCACTGTGCCACTGATTGCTGGCACTGACTGCTGACATTGGCGACTGGCTCTGGTGGCGGTAATTGTAATCTGGGCACTGATAACATTCCTAGATGTCCCCTGTGAGGAGAAGCCGCTGATCAGCTCTCCTCGCCCAACACTCTGTCAGTGTGAGGCGAGGAGCGCCGATTACCAGCACTTCCTTGTTAAATGTGACCGGCTGTGATTGGTCATATGGTTAAACATAACGTGACCGGCGCACTTTCTGGGATGACGTCATATGACGTTGTCCCAGAACGAGAGCCGCACCGCCTCGCCATCATTTGATGGTGGGCGGGCGGCAAGTGGTTTATAAAAAAACACACAATAAATACCTCAATTTTATTTGTATAATGAAAGATGATGTCACGCCGAGTAAATAGATACCCAACATGTGACGATTTAAAATTGCACGCGCTCGTGGAATGGCAACAAACTACGGTATTTAAAAATCTCCATAGGCGACATTTTAAACACTTTTACCGGTACGGAGGAGGTCTTGTGCTAGAATTATCGCTCTCACTCTGACGTTGGCAGAGATACCTCACATGTGTGGTGCGAACACCGTTTATATATGCGTGCACGACTTACATTCGTGTTCGCTTCTGCGCGCGAGCGCGGAGGGATGAGAGCACTTTACTTTTTTTTCTTATTTTTTCGCTGTCCCTTTAATGTATTTATCTTTTGGTCACTTTTATTCCCATTACAAAGAATATAAACATCCCTTGTAATAGAAATAAAGATGACAGTTCCACCTATGGAGAGATCTGGGGTCAAAAAGACCCCAAATCTCTTCTTTGCCTTTAAAAGCAAAAGATAAAAAAAAAAAAAGAAAATTTGATCTTCTGCTTTAAAAAAAAAATGTTTACGTACTTCCGCCCTAGACCGGAAGTGACGTCATGGCATCACTCCGGTCCTCCAAGGCCATAGAGGCAATCAGAGGCAATCTGGTCTCTCATTGCCTCTGTGACCAGCCGGCTGAACCATCGGAACGTTTCTTGGGCGTGCCGGTGAAAACAGAGCCTGAGAAACACTGGCGAGCAGCGGGAGGGGTAAAAAGTCCCAGTGGCTAATGAGCCTCTCAGGCCATTTTCCTAAGAAAGCCAACTGCCGGCTGGAAAAAAAAAAAAAAGGATACCGGGGTTATGGCTGACAGCTTCAGCCATAACGCAGGTGAACCACTTACAAACTGTCAGTACCGTGTGGCTTGACAAACTTCAATGTGAAGATCAAAGAAGTTGGGAAGAACATTGTCGGCTCAACAGTGACAGCAGCCAATCAGATGCAGTCGCTGTTCGGGTATTCTGACACCTGTGGGTCTCAGGCATACAATAGCTGGCGGGGGAGACTCCTTCATTTACACTAATAGCGTGGATGGAGGAATCTATTGATTTAGGGGCTCCATTAGGCCCCTTTCACACAAGCGTCTGAGCCGCGGTTTTACTGCCCCACAGCCGCCCACCTAAAGGCTAAGCGACAGCCGGAAGAGGCTGTCCATATGCAGTGGCTGCGAGGCTTTGCCTCATATTTGACGCAACATACCAAGCGGGCAGGCGGTGCCACCTGTGAAACTCGCCCAGCTTTAAAGGAGTTGTAAACCCTCAGGGTTTGCATTCTGTGCATTAAAGTGGAATTCCACCCTAAAGTGGAACTTACGCTTTAATGGAAGTTGACCCCCCCGACATGCCACAATTGGCATGTCTTTTTTTGGGGGGTGAGCAGGGACCCTGTTTTCACAGAGTCCCAGGTTTACTTCCTCTCCTGGTGCCGCAGCTCAGGGAAGGAAGTCCACCTTCCCCCCTCCCTCTCGGCGATCTTCTAGGACGCATCACAGGTCCCAGAAGATACGCTGGCCAGTCACAAAGCACAGCGCAACTCGCGCATGCGCAGTGCGCGCCCGGCTTTGAAGTCAAAGCCGGGTGCTCACACTTATGATGCCGGCGCCGCCGAGGGGTGGGGGGCGAAGAGTGAGCCCTCGGGCGACCGCATCGCTGGAGCCTGGGACAGGTGAGTGTCCAATTATTAGGCCTCATACACACGGACGTTTTTTGACGCCGGCGTTTTCTGGCATTCTTTGCAGCTCTCCATGTTAGTCAATGGCCCCATAAAAACGTCTGCGTTTTTGAGCTGTAAGTGGCGTCGGCGTTAGTGAGCTGAAAATAAAACCCACGGCCATCGCGTTCTGAGGCTGTAACATTTTGGCATTTTTTGGCGCCGACGCCGCAAAACGCCAACAAACGCCAGCTAATATTGTACCGGCGTTTTCTGGTGTATTTTGACGCCAACGTTTTTAGGTTGAAAAATAGCAGAGGGATGATTTTTTTTAAAAAACGCCTATTGACGCCGACGCTCACTAACGCCGATGCATAACGCCGATAAAATGCCAATTTTTTTTCCTTGACGTCGGGCCCGACGTTTTGTTTATTTTTAAAGATACGCCCGTGTGTATGAGGCCTTAAAGGTCAGCAGCTACACTTTTTGTAGCTGCTGACTTTTACATGGGTGGAACTCTGCTTTAAGGTGAAAAACCTTCTGTGCTGCAGCTGCCCCCTGAACCCGATTGTTCCAGCGACGAGCATGGGCCCTGCAGCTCCAGCCGCTGTCTCTCACCTCATTGGATAGATTGATAGCAGCAGGAGCCATTGGCTCTCGCTGCTGTCAATCAAATCCAGTGACGTGGGAGCTGGGGGGTGGGGCAGAGTCCTGTTGTCTGTGTCATTGGACGCAGCAGCAGGACTCGGGAGCGCGCCCACACCTTGCCAAAGAGGAGGAGCCAGGAAAGACCCCAGAAAAGGAGGATCGGGGCCACTCTGTGCAAAACCCTTACACAGAGGAGGTGAAAAAAAAACAACAAACCTTTTACATTCACTTTAAGGCTCCATTCACACCTAGGCGATTTTGCCCGCCAGTCCAAATTACGGCAAAACATGGGACGCGCTTGCGATGCCATTACTTTTAATGGCACCCCAAACGCGGTGCGATTTTGCCACGATAAATCGCAACACGCAAAGCTTGTTGCTTAAAAGGGAGCAGGAGCTTCTTTTGGGTGACAGCTTAGGGCGATTGCAGCGTGATCTATCTTGCGATAATCGCAGCAAAATCGCCACCGTGGTTGGGGTGCCATTAAGAAGTAATGGCATCACAAACGCGTCCCGCATTTTGGAATCGCAGTCGGAATCACAGCGATTCTGAGCGTGATTGCAAATCACAGCAAAACACGGGACACTTTTGAGATGCCATTACTTTTACTGGCACCCTAAACGCGGTGCAATTTTTCTGCAATAAATCGCAACATGCAAAGCTTGTCGCTCAAAAAGGAGCAGGAGCTTCTATTGGGTGACAGTGTGGGGTGTTGCCGTGACTGCAGCGCGATTTATCTGGCGGCAACTGCAGCAAAATCACCACCGCGGTTGGGGTGCCATTAAGAAGTAATGGTATTGCAAATGTGTCCCGTGTTTTGTAATCGCAGTCGGAATCGCTGCGATTCTGCGTGCGATTCCAAATCATGGCAAAACACGGGACGTGTTTGGGATGCCATTACTTTATATGAAATCCTAAAAGTGGTGCGATTTTGCCACAATAAATCACAATGCGCAAAGCTTGTTGCTCAAAAAAGAGCAGGAGCTTATTTTGGGCGACAGTGTCAGGCGTCACCGCGATTGCAGGGCTATTTATCTTGTGACAACCGCAGCAAAATCGCCACCCCGGTTGGGGTGCCATTAAGTAGCGGCATCGCAAATGCGTCCTACGTTTTGGAATAGAGTTCAGAATCACCACGATACTACGCGTGATTCCAAATCGTGGCAAAATGTGGGAGCCTAAGACTGCATTCATGCGTTTTGACTTTGCTGCGATTCTGCCCAGGGATTCCAAATCACTGCAAAACCAGGGAAGCGTTTGCGATGCCATTACTTTAAATAGCACCTCAAATGTGATGCGATTTTATCCCAATAAATCGCAACACGCGAAGCTTGTCGCTCAAAAAGGAGCAGGAGCTTCTTTTGGGCGACAGTGTTGGGCGTCACCACGATTGCAGGGCGATTTATTTTGCGGCAACTACAGCAAGATTACCACTGTGGTTGGAATGCCATTAAGTAGCGGCATTGCAAACACGCCCCGCGTTTTGGAATCGCGGTCAGATTCAAAAAGCAAAATGTGGGAGTCTAAGACTGCATTCACACCTCAGCGTTTTGAATCCCGGGGTAGATTTTCCCCAGTGATTCCAAATCACGGCCAAACACGGGACACGTTTGCGATGCCATTACTTTTAATGGCATCCTAAACGCAGTGCTATTTTGCTGCGATAAATCGCAACGTGCAAAGCTTGCCGCTCAAGAAGGAGCAGGAGCTTATTTTGGGTGACAGCGCGTGGCGTCGCCGCGATTGCAGGGTGATTTATTTTGCAACAACCACAGCAAAATCGCCACCGTGGTTGGCGGCGTCGCAAACGCGTCACGCGTTTTGGAATCGCGGTCGGAATCAAAAAGCAAAATGTGGGTGCCTAATACTGCATTCACACCTCTGTGTTTTGAATCGCGGGGCGGATTTCCAGCGATTCTGCCCGCGGTATGAACGACAAATTGCAGAACGCACATTTGAGATGCTCGATGATTTGAATGGCACCTAAGGTTGTGTGGCGATTGTACCGCTGCAATCGCAGCAAACCGCATCGCGTGAAGCTTGTCGCTCCAAAAAAAAAGATCAGGAGCTACTTTTGTTTGACGTGCGTCATGTGATGCGGCACCATTTATCGCGCAACAATCGCACCAGAAGCGCGATTTTAGGTGCCATTCAAATGAATGGCATCTCAAACGTGCGTTCTGTTATTTGTCACTCACGCCTTGGCGCTTTGCGGAGACGCAGCCGCCATGATGGGGACAAAACAGGTCTAGGTGTCCCCAAAACATCATCGATGGAGATTTCCAGGAGCCCCGGTCTCTCCAGACGCCGCTATTTCAGCCGCTGCTGTCCCTCCATTGGTCGTTGAGGAGGGTGATAGATGTGGGAACAGCGAGGAGATTTCCAGGGACATCTCCCAGTCCAGGGGTGACCCTCCGATGTGCACCTCATGTCTCTGTGACCCCGAAGGGGGCGGAGTCCTGACACCCCTACAAACACTGCGCCTGCAAAAAAAACTGGGTGACAACAACAAATCCTAACAAATCTACACTGAGTGGCCAAACAGGAAACTCCATAAACAGCTATCAATGTGTACATCTCCCCCTCCCCCATCACCCCTCCTACACTGTTTATGGGTGCAGCTTCTCCCCCCGAAAGCCTTCGCATGTCCCGGTATAGAGGAGCCCTCAGGCGCCTGAGCCACACTGAGAACAGCAGCACGGGAATACCTCTAGAGCCGGTCCCGGGACTGTCACACGCCGCGGTAAACAAACATGGCGGCCTCCTCTCCGCTGTGTACCGTCACCACGGCAACCGCAATGCCATCCGTAACCAAGGAAAGAGGGGGAGGGGCTCACTGCGCTCAGTCCCTCCCATTACCGTCTTTACTGACTGGAATACCTGAAGGGGCGGAGCCTATCACTGACTGAACTGTAAAATCATCTGTACACTGATATATATATACAGTCTATAATACACAGATATCCCCTATACTGTCCCCTATAGGGGTATAATACACAGATATCCTCTACTGACCCCTATAGGGGGTATAATACATATATGTCACCTATACTGTTCCCTATAGGGGGTATAATAAACAGATATCCCCTACACTGTCCCCTATAGGGGGTATAATACACAGATATCTCCTATACTATTCCCTATAGGGGGTATAATACACAGAAATCCCCAATACTGTTCCCTATAGGGGGTATAATACCCAGATATCCTCTATACTGTCCCCTATAGGGGGTATAATACCCAGATATCCCCTACACTGTCCCCTATAGGGGGTATAATACACAGATATGTCCTATACTGTTCCCTATAGGGAGTATGATACACAGATATGTCCTATACTGTTCCCTATAGGGAGTATGATACACAGATATGTCCTATACTGTTCCCTATAGGGAGTATAATACACAGATATCACCTATACTGTCCCCTATAGGGGGTATAATACCCAGATATTTTCTATACTGACCCCTATAGGGGGTATAATACCCAGATATCCTCTATACTGACCCCTATAGGGGGTATAATACACAGATATCCTCTATACTGACCCCTATAGGGGGTATAATACCCAGATATCCTCTATACTGACCCCTATAGGGGGTATAATACACAGATATCCTCTATACTGTTCCCTATAGGGGGTATAATACACAGATATCACCTATACTGTTCCCTATAGGGGGTATAATACACAGATATGTCCTATACTGTTCCCTATAGGGGGTATAATACATGGATATCACCTACAATTTCCCCTATAGAGTGTATAATACACAAATATAATATCTAGTGACCCCCTGTATTAACTGCTAGCACTGTATAACGTACAGTGACCCCGTATGTTATCCTTGTACAGTGTAAAATGTATGGTGATCCCCTATATAACCCTAAGCATGGTGTGTAATGTATATTGACCCCCATATCATCTATTGTATGTATAGCGTATAATGTGTAGTGCATTGTGTTGTGTATACTGTATACATTATATTGCACACCTTCCAGCGCTCCTAAATGGGAGAGGGACAGATTTTACCGGTCGGCTGGTTGCTGCTCCAATCATGGAGATCATGAAGAATTAATGAGGAAACACTTCACTGCCTCCACATGCCCAGCATGGTCAGCAACAGCAAAATACAAAACACCTACCCACACCGGGCCCAGCGCCTCCACTGCTCCTATATACTGGGAGCACCATAAATATATGGGGGTGTCTGCAGCAAACATGAGAGGGGGCAATCATGAAGGGAATGGGAATATCAACCATACGGCGTCCTTTTATACCCTATATATTTTATACCCTATATATTTTATACCCTATATATTATCTTTATTATGGGTTCTATTATACTCTATATTACTAGCTATATAATGTTTCCTACTGTACCCTATAATAATTATTTATTGTGTCCTATTGTACCCTATATTACCCATATACAGCATATAATTTACTATTATTCCATGGCAATATCATCATATTCCTCTATATACAGTGTCTTGAAAAAGTATTCACACCCCTTGAAATTTCCCACATTTTGTCATGTTACAACCAAAAATGTAAATGTATTTTATTGGGATTTTATGTGATAGACCAACACAGAGTGGCACAGAATTGTGAAGTGGAAGGAAAATGATAAATGATACAAATAAATATGTGAAAAGTGTGGGGGGGGGGGGGGGCATTTGTATGGCGCCCCCCTGAGTCAATACTTTGTAGAACCGCCTTTCTCTGCAATTACAGCTGCAAGTCTTTTTGGGGAGGTCTCTACCAGCTTTGCCCATCTAGAGAGGACATTTCTGCCCATTCTTCTGTGCAGAATACCCCAAGCTCTGTCAGATTGGATGGAGGGCGTCTGTGAGCAGCAATTTTCAAGTCTTGCCACAGATTCTCAATTGGATTTAGGTCTGGGCCATTCTAACGCATGAATATGCTTTGATCTAAACCATTCCATTGTAGCTCTGGCTGTATGTTTAGGGTCATTGTCCTGCTGGAAGGTGAACCTCCGCCCCGGTCTCAAGTCTTTTGCAGACTCTAACAGGTGTTCTTCTAAGATTGCCCTGTATTTGGCTCCATCCATCTTCCCATCAACTCTGACCAGCTTCCCTGTCCTGCTGAAGAAAAGCATCCCACACCATGAAGCTGCCACCACCATGTTTCAAAGTGGGGATGGTGTGTTCAGGCTGATGTGCAGTGTTAGTTTTCCGCCACACATAGCGTTTTGCTTTTAGGCCAAAAATTTCAATTTTGGTCTCATCTGAGCAGAGCCCCTTCTTCCACATGTTTGCTATGTCCCCCACATGGATTCCCTCAAACTGCTAACAGGACTTCTTATAGCTTTCTTTCACCAATGGCTTTCTTCTTGCCACTCCTCCATAAAGGCCAGATTTGTAGAGAACACGACTAAAGGCCCGTACACACGGTCCGATTGTTGGCCAACAACGGTCGTCCAACAGCCTGTTGGCAGATTATCTGAGGGTTTGTACGCACAGTTCTACAGCCGATTTCCAATTGTCGTCCAACAGAAGTTGGACAACGAGACTAGAAAATGTGTGCTGCCCGATTGTTGGCTCGTGTGTACAGAAGTTGACCAACAAAAAGTTGGAAACGCAAACAAGCATTCTCGGAATCCAGGAAGTGTTCAGTCGTGTAACCTGTGTTCCTAATTCACAAATCACATTCACCTGAACTTCCTCGCTATACGCTTGTAACACGTCACAACGTGGCTGATTGATTACTTGCCTCATGTCAGTACACTAGTTAAAACCACCGTCGCCCAATTTGGTCAAAAGTTGGACTTTCGGTTGGCCAACAATCTGCGCGTGCCTACGGGGCTTAATAGTCAGTGTTGACAACCGTCCGTACATTTACGGACAGCCAGTAAAACCAGGGCAGTTTTTCGGGCGTCCGTAAAAGCCCGTAGCAGCCGAAAGGTACCAGTAAAAACGGCGGCCATCGGCTCCGGTCAGAGCTGCGCATGTGCAATTACGGAAATCCCCGAGCAGTGAGTGAGAAGATCCAATCCTGACCCTGAGACGAGTTGGACGACCACTCCTCCTGCTGCCAGCTAGTGCCTCTGCCCAGCTCATCCGCCCTCAAATGAGGTTACTGCATTTTCCTACCACACCACCGACAGCCAGCACCTGACCGGAGAAGACGCTCCGGATGGATGGATCCTCCTGATTCCTGCCTGCTGGAGACAGGGGGATTGTGTGATGGAGATGAGGGGCGATGGAATGATGGAGACGGGGGAATTGTGTGATGGAGATGAGGGGTGATGGAGGGATGGAGACAGGGGGATTGTGTGATGGAGATGAGGGGTGATGGAGGGATGGAGACGGGGGAATGGTGTGATGGAGATGAGGGGTGATAGAGGGATGGAGACGGGGGGATTGTGTGATGGCTGTC
>BLSH010288652.1:126783-137127 GCA_018402905.1 Glandirana rugosa
ATAACTACATATGACGAACTTTAATGAAAGACGTTACTGTACGAGACATTACGACTTAACAGTTATTTTATGGACAAATTTTTTTATGTTATTATCTTATCTCATCTTTTCTTATCTTCTTTTTTTCTTTTCTCATTTTGTCTTGTTTTATATTATCTTAGTTTTTATTTTGTTATCTTATCTTATCTTATAGTATCTTATCTTTTTTTTTCTTATCTTATCGTTGCTTATCTTATCCCATTTTTTCTTGTTTTATCTTATCTTTTATTTTCTTATATTATCGTATCTTATCTTTTCTTATCTCATTTTGTATTATTTTATTTTCTATTCTAATATTTTATTTTATAGTCTGTTTTACTCTATTCTTTTCTATTCTATGCTATTATATTCTTTTATTTTCTATTCTATTTTGTTCTTTTTTACCCTATTCTATTCGTTGCTATTCTATTCTTTTTTTTTCTATTCTATGATATTCTATTCTATTCTATTGTTTTATTTTTGATTCTATTATATTTTGTTCTGTTTTACTCTTTTCTTTTTTTCTTCTATTCTTTTCTACTCTATTCTATTATTGTATTTTTTTAAACAGGTATTTTATTGACAATTCAGCATTACAGAGCATGTCATTGCAGAAAGTAATTTCAAGCAGTATACATCAATACTGCCGTTACTTCATGTAATACAGCCCCCAGCTACACAGTACCTGACCGCAAGTTGTCAGGTTGAGGCCCACAACCCCCTCACCCACCAGCGGGGAGGGGGGGTAGACAGGGGCACCTATCCACTTGCGTCCACCCAACTGGACCAAACCTTATCAAACTTGGCTGGACGTTGTCTGCTCTCATATGTGAGTTTATACAGAGGTAGCACTAATCGAATCGATTGCCTTCGGTCCTCACAGGTGGGTGGGTCACTTGCCTTCCACTTCAAAAGTAACTCCCGCCTGGCATAGTAGAGAGAGAAGGTGATACAAAGTTTGGCGTATCTGTCGCCCTCTATGTTCTCCAACTGGCTAAGTAGAAGTACTAAGGGGCCCATGGGTATCTGGGTGTTGCATAAGTCCATCAGTGTGTTAGTAACTGCCTCCCAAATAGGCCTGAAGTCTAGGACAGGACTAAACCATGTGCATAAAGGTTCCACCCTCCATCCCGCACTGAGGGCACTTAGAGTCTCTCTGGGGGTATATCTGAGCTAGCCAGTGGGGTGTATAATAGGCTCTATGGAGGAATTTCAGTTGAATAAATCTATCCTTCGCCGCGATCATAGACGGAATGTATGTGGAGACACATTCCTCCCATTCCTCCTCCCCCAGGGCAGGTATGGCCTCTCGCCAGCTATCAAGGGACCTTGTGGGTTTTGTGTCATGTGCCACCATTAGGTAGAGATAGAGTGTGGAGAGCGGCTTCCCCATCATGCTAGATATCAACAGGTGTTCTATGGAATCTGATTCAAGGACTATGGGGCTCGGGAACTGTGCCCTAAGGGCGTGTTGCAGCTGATGGTAGCGAAAGCTAAAGGACTTAGGGAGTGAGTATGTAGACCTGAGTTCCTGGAAGGGCATACGTTTGGCCTCCCTGATCACGTCTCAAAGTGGTAATCCCGCACCTGGCCCACGCTGAGGGGTCTGGAATTGTCTGTAGGTGAGGGAGCAGTGGGTTACCCCAAAGCAGTAGGTGACAAGGCTTCCTAAAGCTCGCCCTTGCTTCCTGCCAGACTCTGACTGTGGTTCTGCTGGGAGTGGTCATAGAGAAGTGGGCTTTCACCCCTCTAAATGCCACATTGCTCAGGGCCGCATAGGACCCTACAATGGCAGCTTATAGATTATTTGCTGGATTCTGTCTGGGTTGGGAGAACCACCAGCGTACCGTGACCAACAAGGACGCCCAGTAGTACAACTGGAAGTTTGGGAGCGCCAATCCGCCCCCAGATAAGGGTAAATAGAGGATCCGTTTTGCAATCCTTGGTGGTCTCCCGGCCCAGATAAAAGATATCATCCCCTCCAGTTTCCTAAAAAAGGACTTGGGAATGGTGACCGGGGTATTCCGGAAAAAGTAAAGAAATTTTGGAAGGAATATAATTTTTAGTAAATTAATTCTTCCCACCGGCGTCAAGGGGAGAGTCCACCAGGCCATGCACTTAGCCAGGAGTTGTGCCATAAGAGGTTGCATATAATGTTCCGAATACTCCCTAAGGTCTGTACTAACCCTTACACCCAAGTAGGTGAACTGGTCCAACCCCGTGACCAAGCGGGGGTTCGAGGGGTGCAGCGGGAACAGCACTGACTTGTCCCAATTTATGCGTATTCTGGAAAACCGCGCAAACTGCTCGAACAGAGCCAGTGCCGTTTGCAAGGACCCAGAGGCGTCAGCTAAGTAGAGGAGGGTATCGTCCGCATAGAGAGAGATTTTCTCCTCCAGCGGGGGGGACCATTACGCCCTTCACTCCCTCAGCGGCCCTGATCTGAACAGCAAGTGGCTCCGGGGCCAAGGCAAACAGGCTCAGGGACAAGGGACACCCCTGAGGCTGGGCAGAGTACCATTCGTGCGGACTCGGGCCCGCAGGGCAGCGTATAACATTTTCAACCATGTCTGGAAGGCCGATCCGAACCCAAATTTGGTCAACACCTCCCAAAGGTAGCCCCACTCCACGGAGTCAAAGGCCTTCTCCGCATCGAGAGAGGCCACCACCCCCCGCGATCCCGGCCACACGCCTGCTATATGGGTAAAGAATCTTCTGCTGTTAATATCTGTCCCCTTACCTGGCATAAAACCTGTCTGGTCGGGGTGGACCAGTTCTGTTATAACTGTATTCAATCTAAGGGCAAGGACCTTAGCCAGGACCTTAGCGTCCGTGTTGAGCAGGGAGATGGGGCGATACGAAGAGCACAGAGAAGGGTCTTTTCCTGGTTTAGGAATCACCACTATCACCGCATCTCCCATGGACGCCGGTAGGGATCTAGCTCCATGCGCTTCGCAAAACATACTATGAAGTCTGGGGGCTAGTTCATCCGCATATTGATTATAGAATTCAACCGGAATTCCATCCGGGCCGGGCGTCTTTCCTGACTGAAGTGTTTTTAGTGCCTTAAGGATTTCGTCAACAGTAATGGGCGCGTCTAGCCTATTCCTATATGTCGTGGTCACGACCGGGACATCCACCTCCGCCAGGTAGGGAGTCAGTTCCTCCTGATCGTATGTCACTCGGGTGGCATACAGCGTCCCGTAGAATGCGGCAAAGCAATGGTTAATATCGCTCGGGGTAGTTACTAGGTCTCCCGCGGAGTTGTGAATGTGAGAAATACTGATGCCACCTGACTGCTCTCTGGAGAGCCACGCCAACAATTTCCCCGATCACTCCCCCTGGTCCAAGATACGCTGAGATTGTGCCAGTAGCCGTTTTTGCGTGAGGGAGGTACGGATTCGCATGACTTCACCTGTCAGGTTTTGTAAACGTACATAGTATTGCGGGTCTATAGATCTGACATAAAGAGCCTCTTGTTCCCTGGCAGCCCTCTCCGCCCTGCACAAATCTATCCTTCTTTCTCTCTCCACGAACCTTAGCAATGAGTGACTGATACTGCCCCCTTACAAAAGCCTTAAAACCCTCCCAGACCGTCAACCCGTCAGCAGAGCCCGGGTTGGCAGCCCAGTAAGTTCCCAACACTCCCCTGAATCCCACGTCCACTCCTTCATCCGAGATCCAAAATCTCCACAGGGTGTCCGCGGGGGCCACAGAGGCATCCAGCCAGAGAAGGAGCGGACCATGATCAGAAATGCCCCTGGGTAAGATCCAGATATCCATAACTCTAGGCAGGACAGAACCTCCGGTGAAGACCAGGTCAATTCTAGAAAACGTGTGGTAGGAAGCCGAGTGGCATGTGAACTCTCGAGCGTGTGGGTGTCGCCACCTCCACACATCAGTTAGGCCATATGTTTCCGCCCAAGCCATGAGCCCAGTGCTCTGTGATCCAGATGCCGTCAGTCTGTCCATGCCCGAGTCAGGGACCAAGTTGAAATTCGCCCAATATTACTGTGTTTTCAGCCTGGAACTCCACCATCCTTGCCGTAATTTGGTTCAGAAACGACAAAGATGCCGGAGGAGGCAAATAAATTCCCACCACAATCCACCGGAGAGAATAGATCAGTGTGTGAATAATAACATATCTACCATCCGGTTCAAGGGCCAGATCCAGGAGCCGAAAGGGAAGAGTTTTGAGCACCAGAATGCTGACCCCCCCTAGCAAAGTTGGAGTAACTGGAGTCGTAGTGGTGGCCCACCCATGTTTTTTTTAAGGGCCAGGGTTCTACTGCCCACCAAGTGGGTCTCCTGGAACACACATATTGTCTTTAGGAACTGGAACACCAGCGAACACTTAATAGGAGAGTTCAGTCCCCTGGTGTTCCAGGACAAAATGTTAAGGGAGGGCATGAGAGGCAGCAGAGACAAATCTAACAGGATCCGGATACCCAACTACTCCCCTGGAGAACCACTGGACCCAGATGGTACAGATCAATAAACAGTGCAATCTGGAAATAAGCAGTAGCAGACACACAAAGAATGCAGTTGTCAATATACATATTACAAAGGTAACCCCTCTATAAAACGTAGCCCTTAAGGGGCAACCCCCCCCCACCCCGCCCCTCACCCCAAAACTGAGGAGGGCTTCCATCCCAAAACCGATCAGCACACTGGCTGCAAAGTGGGGTCCTGTGCAAGATGCGGCCTCAATCCCCCAAGATGTATTCAGGGGAGTTCAGTGGCAGCAGGCACGCTCAGTGCCCTCAGCCCCACCGGGTGCTAAATTTGAAGAGTGGCAGATATGAAGGTCTGTAGCAGTTCAGTAGAATGCAATTAAATGGGTCTGCCAAACAAAAATCACTGTAATCCAGCAAGTAGAAGGATCCATCTGCTCCCGCCAGACAGTTATGAAAGCAGCGTGTAGTAACTTCACCTGAACAAGTCAGGGGCACATACTTAGATTACAAACTGTAAGAACAAGTCAGTCACAACTGGAGCAACCAGCTCCATGTAGGATATCCTAAAGCCACAACTGTGCTGTGACAAAGCTTGGGGATCCCCGGGCACCCCGCAAAGTCTTGCCCCCCCCTCTCCCTGCAGCTCCCCCAGCACACAGGGAGGCCCGTCGAGTCCAGCTCCAGCAGGCGGTTAAAGTCCATAGGGCGTACAGGAGAAATAGTTCACCTCAATGTGGGGTAGAGAAGGAGGTCAGCAGCACAAACCTCCCTGAGGCCTGAAAGGCCCGATAGACTCTCCAGGGTTGCCTCTCAACTCCCGGCTCTGGGGAGGGGTGCAAACAGCCTCGACAGATGTGCGCCCACGGAGACACGGTGGTCAGTACACAAACTAAGAAGGGTTAGGTAGAAAATTAAAAAAAAAAAAGAAAATGGTGGAAAATCAGGTTGTTCACTTACAGGTCCTGAGTCAGCGGGCAATTGGGAGGGAGTCAAGCCACGTGGAGGCCTCTCCTGGAGTGGTAAAAAAGCGAACCTTCTCTCCATCTTGGACTCGCAGGCGAGCCGGGAATAGGACACTGTAGCGGATATTGCAGGCCCTTTCACTTGATGGCTGCTTTCACTTGATCGAAGGACTTCCTGAGTTTTTGTGTCTCCACCGAATAATCTGGGAAGATAAGTATCCTGCTATTCTGGTACCGCAAGTCATCCAGAGCCCTGGATGCTCTAAGGATCTCGTCTTGGTCCCGAACGTTTAGCAGGCGAAGGATAAATGTCCAGTGAGGGGTCCCCGGAGGTCCAGGCATGGGTGGAATCTGATGGGCCCTTTCCACTACAAAGTGGGGGGACAGACATGTATCCGGTAAAAGATCCCTCAAAAGGCCTTCCACAAAACCTGTCGGATCTTTCCCCTCTGCCCCCTCGATCAATCCAATAATGCAGAGATTGTTCCTCCTATTCCTATTTTCGGTGTCTTCAGCCCTGTATTCTAACACCCGCACCTTGGTCTGGAGGCTGCGCAGAGAGACAGCATGCTCTGCAATGGCGTCTTCAGCCGTCCCTATCCTTTGCTCTGTCTCAGAGACTCTGGAGCGCAGCTTGTCTTGATCCTGTCTGATCAGACTAACCTCCAGCTGAACTGCCTCCAGTTTGGATGTAAGGGCGGTCTGGCAGGTAGCTATAGCCCCCAACCCTTCCGCCAGCCACGGTGGGCGCGGGTCTTCCTCCGCCATGCGGCTCTTCTGGGAGACCTTGCTCGTGCCACGCACCGAACGGGTCTCTACACGCGGGCAGAGGGACAGCGGAGTCACCTCCGGAATTGCAGGGAACCGCAGCCTTTTCCCCCTACCTTGTCTCCTGTCTGAGGATCTGCACTGCATCAGGCAGTGATTGGCAGGAGAGTCCGGGCTCAGCAGGCGCTGGAAACGGGTAAACGAGGAAGTACCCGGCGGAGCTCCGAGAAGAAGCGTCTGCTCACGGCGCCATTGTGGACACGTCCCCTATTATTGTATTTAAGTGTATTGTATTTGTACTGTCTACCCTCAAGTTGTAAAGCGCAGCATAAACTGTTGGCGCTATATAAATCCTGTATTATAATAATAATAATAATAATAATAATAAATATTTTATTTTCTATTCTAGAGTTTGAAAAGAATAAGAAAAGAAGTAAAGACAAGAAGAAAAAAAAGAAAAGAGTAAAACAGAACAGAATAAAATATAATATCAAAGAATAGAATAGAAAAGAATAGAGTAATACAAAACATAATAGAAAATAAAGGAATAGAATAGAAAAGAATAGGATAGAAAATAATAGAAAGGTATAAAACAACAGAAAGGAATAGAATAGAAGAGTGAAACATAACAAAATAGAATAGAAAATGAAAACATAGCATAAAATAGAAAATGAAAGTAACAGAATAAAAAAAGAATAGAATAGAAAAAAACAGACAGGCATATAAAAGAAGATAAAAGAATAGAATAAAATATAGTATAAACTACAGGAATAGAATAGTCTAGTATTTTATTTTCTATTCTGTTTTATTTTCTATTCTATTTTGTTCTGTTTTATCCTATTCTATGCTTTGCTATTCTATTCTATTCTGTTTTACTCTATTATTTTCTATCCTATTCTATTCTTTGATATTCTATTTTATTCTGTTGTTTTATTTTCATTTTCTATTATATTCCATTCTGGTTTATTCTTTTCTTATTCTTTTCTACTCTATGCTATTGTTTTATTTTCAATTCTAGAGTGGAAAAGAATAAGGGAGAATAAGAAAAAAAGTAAAGAAAAGAAGAAAAACAGAAAAAAAGTAAAACAGAACAGAATATAATAGAATTGAAAATAAAAGAGTAGAATGAAATAGAATATCAAATAATAGAAGAGAGTAAAACAAAACAGAATAGAACAGAATGGAAAATAATAGGTTAGCAAAGAATAGGGTAAAAGAACAAAATAGAACATTTAAAGAATAAAATAAAATAGAAATGAATAGAGAAAAACAGAGCAAAGTGGACTAGAAAATAAAAGAATAGAATAAAATAGAACAGAATAGAATATAAAATAAAATAATAAAATAGAATATAAGCGTCTTCCGAAATTCAAATAGAATACATTTAAATAAAATAGATGAGAATAGAATAGAATGAAAGAATTTAACTGTCTTCTGAAATTCGAATTTTGAAAACGAATAAACGTACAAAACTATTTAACCTCTTGCTTACTGGGCACTTAAGCCCCCTTCCTGCCCAGACCAATTTTAGGCTTTCAGTGCTGTCACATTTTGAATGACAATTGCGCGGTCGTGCGACGTTGTACCCAAACAAAATTTTTATCATTTTTTTCCCCACAAATAGGGCTTTCTTTTGGTGGTATTTGATCCCCAGTGCGGTTTTTATTTTTTGCGCTATAAACAAACAAAGAGCGACGATTTAAAAAAAATATATATATATATTTTTTACTTTTTGTTATAATACAATTTTTAAAAAAATATATAAAAAATAATTATTCATCAGTTTTGGCCAATTTATATTCTTCTACATATTTTTGGTAAAAAAAACGGCAATCGGCGTTTATTGTGCAAAAGTTATCGCGTCTACAAACTATGGGAATTGATTTATGGCGTTTTTATTATTTTATTTATTTTTTACTAGTAATGGCGGCGATCTGCGATTTTTATCGGGACGGCGATATTTTGGCGGACATGTTGGACATTTTAGACACTTTTTTGGGACCAATGACATTTATACAGCGATCAGAAATTTACATGACCACTGATTACTGTATAAATGTCATTGGCAGAGAAGGGGTTAACCCTAAGGGGGCAGTGAAGGGGTTAACTGTGTTCCCTCATTGTGTTCTAACTGTGTGGGGTGGGGGCGGGGCTGGCTGGGACATGACAGATCTAACTGATCCCAGTGACAGGGATCAGTAGATCTGTCATGTCCCCTGTCACAGAATGGAGAACCGCCGTGTTTACATCGGCGGTTCCCCGTTCTGCAGCTCTGACAGGCGATCATGGGTCTCGAGCTGACATTGAGTGAGTGCACACCAGGAGTGTGCACAGGGAACGGCTTCCCGAAAATTCAGATCCGCGCTGGAGCCGTACTTCGGCAATAGCGCGGATCTGAAGGGGTTAAATAGTGGATGAAAACAAAACAAATTTTTCTGTTCTGCACATCTAGGCGCTACATTTTACTGAAATCCTCCCTCCGGCCTTCCCTTCAGTCTTGCACAGGTGTAGCGGCTCCTCTCCTGGACTGAAACGTCTTCTTCTGATTTCACCGCACACTGTGAGCTTCTCACAATGTACATTAGAAGCTGCAGCAAGTCCGATAGAGCCCCGCCTCTATTCCTGCCTGGAGGACATCCAGCATCATCTTGCTCCTTCCTCCCCAAGCAGTTTTCTCAAGGAGTCTCATTAGCCCTCCTAGTTCTGATTTTAGACCACAGGAAAATTAAGTGTCTATGTTGTAGAAATGGGGATCTTGGGAGGATTTGAGTAGTTTAGCAAAAGACAACTGGGCAGGGCTGACACCATTCAGTCCACAAGGCCACTGTGCTCTCAATATGCAAATTGGCTGCTTCTGATTGCAAGGATACCTTTATTCTAAATCCTTAATAAATCGAGGACAGGTCCACTTTAAAACATAAGGGAACCCAGCAGTCTGATGCCACAGAGCCTCATTGATAAAGATAAACATTTGCCTAATAAACAGTTTATGCAGCATTATTATCATGCATTGCGTTTGTTTTGGTGCAGGCCGCTTCTCCCCCATCACTGCTGAAGGCAAACAATTACAGCTATCTGCAGAGCGGCATTAGGGCGTAGGAACGGGAGCCGCGGAGCAGTCCAGCATCATCCGGGGTAACATCCGACAACCCAGGCATTGTTATATGCTTCATTTTTTCCACCATCTGGTATAGAGCTGCACGATTCTGGCCAAAATCAGAATCTCAATTTTTTTGCTTAGAATAAAGATCACGATTCTCGCGGCGTAACATCTCACATATACAAAAAATTAGGCTAACAGTACTGTTTAGTTTTTTTTTTTTTTTTTGAAAGTGTCCTTTTTCCCAAAAAAATGCGTTTGAAAGATCGCTGCGCAAATATCGTGTGACATAAAATGTTGCAACAACTGCCATCTTATTCTCTAGGGTCTCTGCTAAATATATATATATATATATATATATATATATATAATGTTTGGGGGTTCCAAGTCATTTTCTAGCAGAAAATACTGGATTTTTACTTGTAAGCAACAAATGTCAGAAAAGATTTAGTCTTTAAATAGTTAAACTAAACTCTTCTATACAAGGGAGTTCAACCCTTTGATCATTTGAAACATAGTATCTTTTTACATCTTTTATCAACTTGACTTGGCTCTCTGCCCAGATAGGAGAGACTTAAATCGCTCCCACTTTAGAAAAAGATTCCTGGGGAGACTTCAGGCGACTTGCATTGACTTCTTAGGCCCGGTTCAGACAGGAGCGACTTGCGATCCGATCCTTTAGTCGCCCCAGGTTCGCTTGACACAAGAAATCCCATTGAAGTGAATGGGAGCTGTCTTAATGTACACTACTGAAGTCTCTCCGACTTCAAGGTGACTTCAGAAGAGATTCCTGTACTACTTGGAGGCAACTTCTATCCGACTTGTGCCCATAGAATTCAATGGAAGTCGCCTCCAAGTCGGATCCCCCATCTAAACATAAGTGACTTCACAGTGAAAAGAATAGAATTTATTTTAGGGCAACCCCCTCCCTCTCTTCTCTGATTGGCCACAGCAAAGTCGCCTGGCATGAAGTCGTGTTGTAAGTAATTTTGTTTTAAGAGACTCCTTCCCTGCGACACAAAAGAGAATCTTCAGTGCG
>BLSH010288652.1:154341-168437 GCA_018402905.1 Glandirana rugosa
CAGGGGCCCTAGCGCCGGCGAAGACGTTCGACTGTTTATCCCCACTCCTCACCACCGAAGTAACGAGGTCGAGGAGGAGAGGTCGATGAGACGGTCATGACGGCGATATCCCTGGTGTCTGGACCGAGGAAAGTGTCGGTTACGCTGGGGGCAGGTGGCCCTTTGACGGACGGACCCTGGCCGCGCCGTTTTTGCCCCTGTTTTGGCCCCTGGCTACCCCAGGCCCCTGTAACGGGAGTCCGAGTCAGACCCCTGACAGGAACCTTTGGTCCCAGTGGTATTTGAAACACCCTTGTCAAACCCCTACCGGGGAAGGACAGGTTGTACTGACGCGTGGCTCTAATTCATCCCAAAGGTGTTCTATAAGGTTGAGGTCAGGACTCTGTGCAGGCCAGTCAAGTTCCCCCACCCCAAACTCGCTCATCCATGTCTTTATGGACCTTGCTTTGCACGGGTGCGCAGTCATGTTGGACAGGAAGGGGCCATCCCCAAACTGTTCCCACAAAGTTTATGGTGACCCTGGTTTCCAAGGACAGTCCCCAGACTGAGCCTGAGGGCAATGTCCCCGGACCCCATCGGTCCCCGGTTTTGTCCCCGTTTTTGCCGCGCCGGTCCCAGGCAGGCAGTTTCCCGGTGGACGGGGGTCGCATTGGCTGTGAAAGGAGCCAGGTCTGTGGTCCCTATAGCGGCAGTACTGGCAGAGTAGCTGGAGAGGAGGAGCTGGAGCAATGAAGCCACCACTCCTCACCCCTATTTGTCAGCTTGCAGAAGCGGCCGCGATCCCGGGGACTAGGGTTGCCACATCATCCCTTTAATCCAGGACACATGAATTACACAGGTTGTTCTGAGGCTGATTTAATGCAGATGAGGCACCAAGTGAGTTTAATTACCACCTTAATCATCCACAGAACAACAACCTGTGTAATTCATATGTGTCCTGGATTAAAGGGATGAGGTGGCAACCTTACCAGGGACAAATGATGCTTCCTTTTCCCTGGCTGGTAAACTTTGTAGTTCACGTCCCCTACTCTTTTCCTGATCTCAAAGGGACTCTGCCACTTTGCTAGGAATTTACTTTCAACAGTGGGGACAGCACCAGGGCTCTGTCTCCAGGATTGAAAGTCCAGGTTTTGGCACCACGATTATAAACCCTTCTCTGGGCCTCCTTGGATCGCTCCATATGTTCACACCAGGGGCAGAACTGCTGCGATTTGATCCTGCATCAAGGAAATATGCTCGATGACGCTCCTATATGGGATGGCCTCTCCTTCCCACGTCTCTTTTGCGACATCTAGCAGCCCCCTGGGATGTCTACCATACAAGAGTTCAAAGGGGGAATACCCCATAGAGGCCTGCGAAACCTCTTGTATGGCAAACATGAGGTATGGGAGCAACATATCCCAATCTCTCCCATCTTTTTCCACTACCTTTTCAACATGCTTTTGAGCGTTTTATTAAACCTCTCCACAAGTGCATCTATTTGGGGGTGGTGGACCGAGGTACGGAGATGGGAGATTTTATACAACCTGCACAATTCCTTGGTTACATGGGACATAAACGGGGTGCACTGATCCATTAAGACCTCTTTAGGGATCCCCACCCGGCTAAACACCTGGACCAACTCCCGCGATAGTTTTAGCGGAGGTGTTCTGGAAGGGTGTGGCTTCAGGATAGCGAGTCACATAATCTAGCATTACCAGGATGTGCTGGTGTCCTACTACGGGTCCCATGAGATTCAGTTTAATTCTTTCGAAAGGCACTTCAATTATGGGCAGTGGCGCAAGTGGACTAAGAAAATGGGGTGAGGGCGCATAGAGTTGACACTCAGGGCAGGATTCACAATACTTTCTGATATTTGCATGCAACCCGGACCAGAAGAATCTCTGGGTTATTCTCTCCCTGGTCTTATCCATACCCAGATGTCCCCCCATTACATGTCCATGGGCTAGATCTAGCACCATCCTACGAAAGGGTTTGGGGACCACTAGCTGTTCCACCTTGTCCTCCCCTCATTTCACCACCTGATATAACAAATTATTTTTAGGAGCCATGTAGGAAAAGACCCCCCCAATTAGGGTCCACAGGTTCCCCATCCATCACCTTCACGTTTTCTCTGGTTCTAAGGAGAGTGACATCCCTTAGTTGCTCTGTACAGAAGTCCTCTCCCCGGACCTCTAAGTCAGGTACTACATTCTGTTCACTTTAGGTAAGAGGCGCATACCAACTTTGGTTCCACTGTTACGGAGGGGCAGGCCCTTTCTTTAATTACAGCAGGGCCTCCGCAAACTGTTGGTTCATCTGCTATTGAGCCTCTTGTTGTGCCGCAGCAGCCTCTGCGACCTGGCAGTTGGTTTCCCGCTGAGCTGCTTTGGCTTGTAACAGGGTCTTCAATGTTTCCTCCATCTTGGAAAGATGCCCAATGAACTCCACCAATTAGGGAAATTAGCTTGTGGGGATCAACTTTCCTGAGGAAATAGCATGCAGGCAACTTTCTTTAAAATCTGACAGCTTGCCAGATTTATTGGTAAAAGATTTGCAAGTTTAAAAACAAACAAAACAGAAAATAAATCCTTGCCGTCTGGCGCTAAACTAAACAGTATAGTTTACGCACTATACAGTGTGGGGATGGCCAAAATGCAAACCTTGTCTTTTAAAGTTCAAATAGACACAGAGCTCCCTCAGATCCCTCTCTGAGTTCCAGGTCAGAGCTCAAGTGAGATCTCTTCCTGATTATTTAAGCCACCTGCTATGAGGGAAGGTTGGAGGTAGGTAGTCCCTTTTTCCCCACAAGCGTGTGTTGGACCAGGTATGAGGGGCAGTTGGAGGCTGGTACTTTCTATCAGGAGTGTGTTGGACCGGCTATGAGGGAAGTTTGGAGGTAGGTAGTCCCTTTTTCAGCACACGCGTGTGTTGGACCGGCTATGAAGGGAAGTTGGAGGCCGCTACTTTTTTATTCAGGCGTGTGTTGGAGAGGCTATGAGGGGAGGTTGGAGGCCAGTATTTTTATCAGGCGTGCGTTGAACCGGCTATGAGGGGAAGTTGGAGGTAATTCTTTTTCCGCAGGTGTGCATTAGACCGGCTCTGAGGAGAGGTTAGAAGCCGGTAGGTTTTTTTTTCCCCCACAGGTGTGCGTTAGACTGGCTATGAGGGGAGGTTGGAGGCCGGCAGACCTTTTTTCCCCGCAGGTGTGCTTCAGACCGGCTGTGAGGGGAGGTTGGAAGCACAGTAGGTAGTCCTCTTTTCCCCACAGGTTTGTGTCGGACCAGCTATGAGGGCAGGTTGGAGGTAGGTAGTACTTTTTTCCCTGCAAGTGTGTGTTGGACTGGCTAGGAGAGGAAGTTGGAGGACGATAGTCCTTTTTTCCCACAGGTGTGTGTCGGACCGGCAATGAGGGGAGGTTGGAGGTAGATAGTCCCTTTTTCCCTGCAGGCGTTTATTGGATCGGGTATGAGGGGAAGGTGGAGGCCGGTATTTTATTTCAGTCGTGTGTTGGCCTGGCTATGAGTGGAGGTTGGAGGCCAGTATTTTATTTCAGGCTTGCGTTGGACTGGCTATGAGGGGAGGTTGGAGGTCGGTATTTTTTTCAGCTGTCCGTTGGACCGGCTGTGAGGGAAGGTTGGAAGCTGGTATTTTTTTCAGGTGTGCGTCAGACTGGCTATGAAGGGAGGTGTGGAGGCCGGTAGTCCTTTTTTCCTGCAGGTGTGCATCGGACCGGAGGTTGGAGGTAGGTGTTCCATTTTTTCCCGCAGGTGTGTGTTGGACCGGCTATAGGGAGAGATTGGAGGTAGGTAGTTCTTTTTTCCCCACAGGATCTTCCACATCAGTGTCACTTGAAGATAAGCAACAAAGTGACACCGAAATAGAAATTAACGCAGACAATTAAAATTCTGTAAAAGAAGAAACCAGGCCACAAGAGGTTTCAATCAGGAAATCCACCAGAATCAATAAAGGCGTCCCAGGGTGTGCACCCCAAAGCTCAAACTCACATGTGTGCATATATAGTATATACACAGAGACATACACACTCTTATAAACAAATGTAAGCAAACATTAAAATCTATGAAAACATGGACGGTATCAGCAGAGCAGTGGATGGTGTCAGTAGGGCAGTGGATGGTGTCAGTAGAGCAGTGGACGGTATCAGCAGAGCAGTGGATGGTGTCAGTAGGGCAGTGGATGGTGTCAGTAGAGCAGTGGACAGTGTCAGTAGAGCAGTGGATGGTGTCAGTAGGGCAGTGGACAGTGTCAGTAGAGCAGTGGATGGTGTCAGTAGGGCAGTGGACGGTGTCAGTAGGGCAGTGGACAGTGTCAGTAGGGCAGTGGACGGTGTCAGTAGGGCAGTGGATGGTGTCAGTAGAGCAGTGGATGGTGTCAGTAGGGCAGTGGACGGTGTCAGTAGGGCAGTGGATGGTGTCAGTAGAGCAGTGGACAGTGTTAGTAGAGCAGTGGTTGGTGTCAGTAGAGCAGTGGATGGTGTCAGTAGGGCAGTGGACAGTGTCAGTAGAGCAGTGGATGGTGTCAGTAGGGCAGTGGATGGTGTCAGTAGGGTAGTGGATGGTGTCAGTAGGGCAGCGGATGGTGTCAGTGGAGCAGTGGACGGTGTCAGTGGAGCAGTGGACGGTATCAGCAGAGCAGTGGATGGTTTCAGTAGAGCAGTGGACGGTATCAGCAGAGCAGTGGATGGTGTCAGTAGAGCAGTGGATGGTGTCAGCAGGGCAGAGCATGGTGTCAGTAGAGCAGTGGATGGTGTCAGTAGGGCAGAGCATGGTGTCAGTAGGGTAGTGGACGGTGTCAGTAGGGCAGTGGGCGGTGTCAGTACAGCAGTGGATGGTGTCAGTAGGGCAGTGGATGGTGTCAGTAGAGCAGTGGACGGTGTCAGTAGGGCAGTGGACGGTGTCAGTAGGGCAGTGGAAGGTGTCAGTAGGGCAGTGGATGGTGTCATTAAAGCAGTGGAAGGGGTCAGTAGGGCTGTGGATGCTATCAGTAAAGCAGAGGATGGTGTCAGTAAAGCAGTGGAAGGTGTCGGTAGGGCAGTGGAAGATGTCAGTAGGGCAGTGGATGGTGTCAGTAGAGCAGTGGAAGGTGTTAGTAGGGCAGTGGATGGTGTCAGTAGAGCAGTGGACGGTGTAAGTAGAGCAGTGGACAGTGTCAGTAGAGCAGTGGATGGTATCAGTAGAGCGGTGGACGGTGTCAGTAAAGCAGTGAAAGGTGTCAGTAGGGCAGTGGAAGGTGTCAATAGAGCAGTGGACGGTGTCAGTAGAGCAGTGGATGGTGTCAGTAGAGCAGTTGATGGTGTCAGTGGAGCAGTGGATAGTGTCAGTAGGGCAGTAGAAGATGTCAGTAAAGCAGTGGAAGATGTCAGTAGGACAGTGAAAGGTGTCAGTAGAGCAGTGGATGGTGTCAGTAGAGCAGTGCATGTGACCTGTTGTTCTTCTACCATTGGCTGAGAACCTGGTAGTATTCATGTGACCTGAAGTTCTCCTACCATTAGCTGAAAACCTGGTAGTATTCATGTGACCTATAGTTCTTCTGCCATTGGGTTCTCCTACCATTAGCTGAGAACCTGGTAGTATTCATGTGAGCTGTAGTTCTCCAACCATTGGATGAGAAAATGGTAATATTCATAGGAACTGTAGTTCTCCTACCATTGGGTTCTCATACCATTGTCTGAGAACCTGGTAGTATTCATGTGACCTGTAGTACTTCTAATATTAGGCTCTCCTACCATTGGCTGAGAACCTGTTAGTATTCATATGACCTGTAGTTCTCTGACCATTGCATGAGAAACTGGTAATATTCATAGGAACTGTAGTTCTCCTACCATTGGATTCTCCTACCATTGGCTGAGAACCTGGTAGTCTTCATGTGACCTATAGTTTTTCTACCATTGGGTTCTCCTACTGTTACCTGTAGTTCTCCGACTATTGGATAAGAACCTGGATGTATTCATAGAACCTGAATTTTATGGGAGCATTGGGGATACCCTATTACGTGCCAACATACCTTTATTAAATGTACATTCCCCTTGGTGGGAATATGTTAAATCAGAAAACATTTTATTGGAAATAGACCAAAAAAAACAAACAAACAACAAAGACAATCCAGCGAGTTGACATAATTGAGAAATAAACAATATACGTTCGGTTGTACCATAATGAGAGTTTTTGTCGCACCATACCATAGCATTGCTTTGGTTATCCACTTATACAGTATACTATTCAAAATAGGTAATAGTAAGAATGAGCTAAAGAGTATAAATTTAGGACCCAAAAAGAGGAAAAAAAGCAGAAGACAACCTATATGCCTAATGTAGTTGTCATTGCAGAAGTCTCATCATAATGAGTCTTGGTGGGATTTTACCAGCACTTTTTATCATCACAGCACAAATATTTAAAATTATACAATGCTTTTTATTGATATAAAAATCATACAAACATGAAAAACATATAAGTGCGGCATATAAAAATGCTTTGGAAATGTCCTAAATGTTACTAATGAATCAATGGGGCTTTCTTCACTTGATGCGTTTTAGAGAGTTCAAACCCTTCATCAAGGGTATTTGGAGTATCGCGTCTCTACAATACAATTTGAACACACATCAAACATGTAATTCATGTCAAGGTCAATACCAATTTGTAATAGACATATTTAAATATAGCAGTTACTTACACAAAGATGGACAAGGTGAGCATGTTAACGCCATACTGGAATTAAGAACAACATGAAGCGATCCTATTTCTGCCCAAACATCCACCAAACGTAAAATAGTCCTCAACACGCAGAAATGGAGGACTATTTTACTTTTGGTGGTTGTTTGTTCTCAACCCATCATTGGTTGAAAACCTGGTAGTATTCATGTGACCTGTAGTTCTCCTACCCCTGGGTTCTCTCTTACCATTGGCTGTGAACATGGTAGTATTCATGTGACCTGTAGTTCTCCTACCCCTGGGTTCTCTCTTACCATTGGCTGTGAACATGGTAGTATTCATGTGACCTGTAGTTTTCCTACCATTGGGTTCTCCTACCATTGGCTGAGAACCTGGTAGTATTCATGTGACCTGTAGTTGTCAGACCATTGGATCAGAACCTGGTACTATTTATGTGACCTGTAGTTTTCCGACCATTGGATGAGAACCTGGTAGTATTTATGTGACCTGTAGTTCTCCCACCATTGGGTTCTCCTACCATTGGCTGAAAACCTGGTAGTATTTATGTGAGCTGTAGTTCTACCATTGGGTTCTTCTACAATTGGCTGAGAACCTTGTAGTATTTAAGTGACCTGTAGTTCTCCTACAATTGGCTGAAAACCTGGTAGTATTTATGTGACCTGTAGTTCTCCAACCATTGAGTTCTTCTACAATTGGCTGAAAACCTTGTAGTATTTAAGTGTCCTGGAGTTCTCCTACCACTGGCTTCTCCTGCCATTGGCTGAAAACCTGGTAGTAATTATGTGACCTGTAGTTCTCCTACCACTGGGTTCTTCTACAATTGGCCGAGAACCTCGTAGTATTTAAGTGACCTGTAGTTCTCCTACCATTGGCTGAAAACCTGGTAGTATTTATGTGACCTGTAGTTTGCCTACCATTGGGTTCTTCTACAATTGACTGAGAACCTCGTAGTATTTAAGTGACCTGTAGCTCTCCTACCATTGGGTTCTCCTACCTTTGGCTCAGAAACTCATATTCATGAGACCTATAGTTCTCCTACCTTTGGGTTTTACTACCATTGATTGAGAACCTGGTAGCATTTATTTATGTGACCTGTAGTTCTCCTACCATTGGCTGAGAACCTGGTAGTGTTCATGAGACCTGAAGTGCCTGCAAAGCTCATGTATAGGCATATTTGCCATTCTCAGAATAAATTCTGAAGTGGGTCTGTCAAAGACAGCCTTTATCAACATTTTTTACCGCTGAGGAACCCTCAAAATCGAGGTCTCAGAGAACTCCTGGTAAAATCAGTCCACTGCGGGTCAATGGGAAAACGCCCCTTACATTGGTGGTGGTAAGAGGGTAGAATGACCCTCTTTACAATGGTGGCCAGAATGACACCCTTGCAGTCATACAGCTGGCTCTGCCAAGCAGCATTGGACATGGAACTCTGTAGGCACCATCAAATAGAAGGTCGGTTAGCCAAAGCTCAAGGAACCCCTAGCTGCCCCTAAAGGAACTGTAGAGTTCCATGGAACTGTAGTTGAAAATGGCTGCTTTAAGGTATGAATTATCCTGGGGCCCAATATCTACAAAACTCCTACAATTACCCCAATGAACAATATAACAACTGGGGACCAGAATCATTTAAAGAAGATCAACCTTAAAACAGAAATTGGTTAGGAGGGATTTCATTCCTTTTTTGGATGATGGGGAGAGATGATAAAAAACAAGCATAACACATTCCAAAAATCAAGCTAAAAAGGTAAATATTTATTTACAAACGTCAAGTTGATTTCCATCCTCATACACTGTAAGAAAAAGAAAACAGGTTGTTAGCAGATATTGAAGATAAATAAAATGTCCAAATTATATGGCAAGTTTAAAGGCCCATAACACATGGTGTTAAAGGCCAAGTTCGCCTTTAAGTGGTTGTAAACGTCGCACACTGTATACCCAGACTGGCTTTCCGTGATCCCCCTACATAAGTTGTACCTGTTTATCTGCCGTCTTCTCTTCTCTATATCCATGCAAAGTCCAGAATTTATAAAGCTTGTTTGAGCTTTCAGGAATAAGGGGGTGGGGATCTGAAGTTAGACTCTGCAGAGCTTAGTGAGAACTGACTGTAGGTAAGGGACGCAACCCCTTCGCACAGCACACAGGAACATAGCTGAGGCTGTCAATCACAGGCTGTGTGCTGGAGCTCCCTCCCCTGTCTTTTTTTTCTTGGTGTCAGGAAAACTTTTCAGAAGTGACTGATGCTGATTGCAGAGGAAGGAGGCAGCAGACAGAAATGACGCTTAGTGCTCTGGACTGAGACAAGTACACACTATAGAGGGACATGCTTTGTTCATGTTTCACGTCTGAGGTTTACAACCACTTTACAGAAAAAAATAATAAATACACATATTTTTCCAAGAAAAAAATGTACATTTATCATTTTTCTTACAGAGGCTTGCAAAGCATTGGACCTATATAAAGGGTAAATAGAACTAGTGCGCAAACCAGTAGGTAAAATAAGGTGGTAGCTGCCAACACAGATAAAGTAACCTGATACCAAAAAAAAACCGATTGGAGTAGAGAATGTGTAGCGCTCACCAATAAACTTTGTAATACAATCTGCCCATAGGGTCAGAAAAGATTATGCATCAAAAAGTATGTGAATAAAAAAGTATGTGAAATCAAAAAAGATGGTGTAATACCTAAGAATCACCACAAGATGTCACCTGTGCACTCATCGCATTACAATCGATCTAGGTCTTTCTATGTATGTGTGACAATCTAAGTCTGACTTAAAGCGGTTGTCTACTCAAATTTTTTTTTTAAAAAAAATAAAAACCTGCAAGATAATAGCATAATGAGCTAGTATGCACCGCATACTAGCTCATTATGAAATACTCACCTTGAACGAAGATCCGACCGAGCCGCCTGGTCCCCTCCGTGGCAGCGGACATCTTCACCCGGATCTTGCTTCCGGGTACGCGGCTCCGGCGCTGTGACTGGCCGGAGCCGCGAGACGTCACCCCCGCGCATGCGCGCGGGGCTCGTTTTCCCCGGCAGGGTCCGGAACGAATGCCGGCTTTTGCCGAGACATATACGGCGCATGCGCCGGAACATACACGGCGCATGCGCCGTAACGATTTATTAAATTGGGAAGGGAATATCTTCTAAACCATACAGGTTTAGAAGATATTCATTTTACCTACAGGTAAGCCTTATTCTAGGCTTACCTGTAGGTAAAAGTAAACAAAAAGGGTAGACAACCGCTTTAAATAAAGTGCAATTGAAATATAGACATAATCAGGTCCAACATAAAAGCAATCAGAATGTGCTATATATGTAAAATGCAATATAAAAAAAGATATATATCCACAAAACTGTAAAATCACACTTTAAATGAAAAAAGTGTGATAACTAGAATTCACCACCGGAGGTCATCTATGCACTCTTAGTAGAGAGGATTTATCAAGTGTAGTAACTAACATTCACCACCAGAGGTCATCTGTGCACTCTTAGTACAATCTTATACAATCAAAATCTTTCCATGTATGTGTGCAAATACAAAAAAAAGAAATGCAATACAGATGAGATATTTCCACTCAATATGAATACAGTCAGATGTGTTCAGTATAAATAAAGTGCAATAGTGATAATAAGATTTATATAATTCAAACAAAGTGTCTGTGCAAAAAAGTGCTGCGAATAATAATAACGGGATTGTACCAGCATAGAGCACGATGAAATCAGTAGAATGTATTGGATTGGGAAAAAATTAATTTATAAAAAATAAATATAAAAATAAATATAAAAAAATATTTTGCAAATGTCCCAAAGTGAATATTCTGGAATTGTAATAATACAAAAATGATCTGCTGCTGCCTCCAAACGTTTTACACAACCTGCTGTTTGTTTGATGCTGATATCTACAGTCTTTTATGTAAGTTACTACTTTTTTAATAAATGTGAGTTTATAAATACTACACCATGGAGTCCCCCCTTCCTTCCTTGTTTATGAACATGTGAGAGGTGAAGAATCCGTCTCGGGAAAAAAAGGAATTGTGTCTGGAAGGATCTGATGACCATCACCCCCCACACAGTGCCCAAGTTCGGTAGAGAGATACGCTGGGGCCGGCAGGAGAAGACTCCATTTATCCATCTCTAGGTACTACTAGACCCATTGGGGTCGCTCTGGGAGGTAAGAGGCCGGGCACCCCACGGGTGAAGCGTGCTGAGCTGGGATTCCACGGGTTGGTTCACCCTGTCCCTCCCTCCCCTTCTTTGGTGATAGCTTTCCAGTTTCTTTGTGTGCAGTGACGAACGTTTGGAGCCAGCAACAGATCATTTTTGTATTATTACAATTCCAGAATATTCACTTTGGGACATTTGCAAAATATTTTTTATATTTATTGTTATTTATTTTTTGATATATAATCACCAGCAGAAGTCTCTTATGACGAAACGCGTCGTGATTGGGCTGCACGGCATCGATCTGCAGTGGACGTCTGTCGTCCCTCGCCTCTCTGCTGGCTGGAGAGTTCCAGGGATCGGAGACACCAACGTCCGGATCAGGCGAGAAGGACCGCGGCAGGTCGGCGCCCGCATCCAAGCACTTTCCATGTGTGTTAAGACTTATATCTGGTAAAAGTGCAGTAACCAGTTATGGGATTTTAATGTAAAGCTATATGGATTTATTAAAGTTGTTTTAAACGTTATCACGCTATGCGAGTCTCTGTCTGCTTATCCCCTATCTTCCGGGTTCATTGTTGGGATATGCCGAGGAAAGACTCCTGTGGAACACAGAGCCAGTGATTACAGTGCAAGTGAGCACATTTATTTATTTATTTTTAGGTACTTATATAGCGCCGTCAATTTACGCAGCACTTTACATATACATTGTGCATTCACATCAGTCCCTACCCTCAAGGAGCTTACAATCTAAGGTCCCTAACTCACATACATACACATACTAGGGCCAATTTTAGACAGGATCTAATTAACCTACCAGCATGTCTTTGGAGTGTGGGAGGAAACCGGAGTACCCGGAGGAAACCCACGCAGGCACAGGGAGAACATGCAAACTCCTGGCAGGTAGTGTCGTGGTTGGGATTTGAACCTGCGACCCTTTTTGCTGCTAGGCGAAAGTGCTATCCACTACACCACTGTGCCGCCCATAAGCACTTTCAGCTAGTGCATGAAGAGTGCCTAGCCATAGTATTGGGTAAGGGTCCATCTATTCACGATCCGAGCACCTGCATGCTATTTTCACGGGGTGATAAGTTAAGCACTGAATGTTTGTCATCAGATGATATACCTATACTAAAGGAGAAAAGGATATATGCTATTTGAAGAGTGTTTCCTTCACGGGCACCCACTGTTCTGTTGACTGGACTTTTTGCTCATATGTTTCTATTTATGATTTTACTTTATATTTGTATGTGGTACCTTTTTGGTTAACTATTATCTTTGCGCAAGGGATAATACCCCGGCAAGACATCATATTCCCTAGCGCCGCTTACGCCTTTATATGTGCATTTTCAGCTTGTATCCTTATATTTTGTGAAGTGGCAGCTGCAGTAGTATTTCAGTAGACAGTTTTTAGCTAATTCAACATAGGCGCGGACTGTGGACACCTATTAAGGGCAGGATCATATTTTGGTTTCACCTGTGACATATTTATTTTTTATAAATTAATTTTTCCCCAATCCAATACATTCTACTGATTTCATCGTGCTCTATGCTGGTTCAATTCCATTGTTATTATTTGCAGCACTTTTTTGCACAGACACTTTGTTTGAACTATATAAGTCTTATTATCACTATTGCACTTTATTTATACTGAACACATCTGATTGTATTCATATTGAGTGGAAATATCTCATCTGTATTGCTTTTTTTTTGTATTTGCACACATACATGGAAAGATTTTGATTGTATAAGATTCTGATTGATGCACAGATGACCTCTGGTGGTGAATGTTAGTTACTACACTTGATAAATCCTCTCTACTAAGAGTGCATAGATGACCTCCGGTGGTGAATTCTAGTTATCACAATTTTTCCATTTAAAGTTTGATTTTACAGTTTTGTGGATATATATCTTTTTTACATTGCATTTTACATATATAGCACATTCTGATTGCTTTGATGTTGGACCTGATTATGTCTATATTTCAATTGCACTTTATTTAAGTCAGACTTAGATTGTCACACATACATAGAAAGACCTAGATCGATTGTAATGCGATGAGTGCACAGGTGACATCTTGTGGTGATTCTTAGTTATTACACCATCTTTTTTGATTTGGATTTTTTTTTTTCTTATTCGCATACTTTTTGATGCATAAACTTTTCTGACCCTATGGGCAGATTGTATTACAAAGTTTATTGGTGAGCGCTACACATTCTCTACTTCAAAGCATTGGACCTGTGATCAGTGGCTGATGGGTGCAATGTCAGGCTCCTGCAGACTCTTCCTGCAGCTCTCTGCCTGTCCCTCTCTATAGCAGTGCCACCTTAACCACTTGCCGACGGCTGATCGGCAATTGACGGCGACAGAGTGGCTCTGTAATGCGAAACACCGTCATACGACGGCAGCCACGAGACAGAGCCTAGTGAGCGCGCGGCGCCCGCGCTCACTGTGTTCGGGGGGGGGGGGGCCAGGGAGCGGGTGCGGTGGCTTCGATTGCCGCCGGCTACCCGCGATGCCCCCCCCCGGAGTGAAGGAACGGAGGTCCGTGTATGTAAACACAGACCTCCGCTCTGTGTGAGGGGGAAGGGCTGTGATCACAGCCTTCCTTTACGTGAAGGCTGTGACCACTTCCCTTCCCCAGATAGTGCAGTCCCCCTACAGTTAGAACACGCCCAGGGAACACAGTTAACCCTTAGAGCGCCCCCTGCAGGTTAACCCCTTCACTGCCGATGGCATTTACACAGTAATCAGTGCATTTTTATAGCACTGATCGCTGTATAAATGCCAATGGTCCCAAAAAAGTGTCAAAATGTTCCGACATGTCCGCTAAAATATCGCAGTACCGCTAAAAATCGCAGATCGCCGCCATTATTAGTAAAAAATAAAAAAAAATAAAAACCCCAAAAATTAATTCTCATCATCCGTAAACGCGACCACTTTTGCGCAAACCAATCAATAAACGCCGATTGCAATTTTTTTTATCGCAAATATGAGGAAGAATATAAATCGGCCAAAAACGGTGAAAAAAAATGTTTTTTTATATTTTTTTTTTGGATTTGTATTTTAGCAAAAAGTAAGAAATTTGGGTTTTTTTGCAAAATTGTCGCTCTTCTTTTGTTTATAGCGGCGATCAGAAATGACGCAGAGGGGATCAAATACCACCAAAAGAAAGCTCTATTTGTGGGAAAAAAAGGACGCAAATTTAGTTTGGGTACAACGTCGCACGACCGCGCAATTGTCAGTTAAAACGACGCAGCGCCG
>BLSH010288652.1:185977-198970 GCA_018402905.1 Glandirana rugosa
GGAGTACATATATATATAGACGGGTGGGAGTACAGATATATATATGAGGGTGAGCAGATATATATATGAGGGTGGGCAGATATATATATGAGGGTGGGCAGATATATATGAGGGTGGGCAGATATATATATACATGAGGGTGGGCAGATATATATATATATATATGAGGGTGGGCAGATATATATATATATATGAGGGTGGGCAGATATATATATGAGGGTGGGCAGATATATATAAGGGTGGGCAGATATATATATGAGGGTGGGCAGATATATATGAGGGTGGGCAGATATATATATGAGGGTGGGCAGATATATATATATATGAGGGTGGGTATATACATACTAGGGTGGGCACCCAAATGACATTTTTTATATCTGATTGGAGTTTCGGCCACACAGAGGTGTGGGTGGGCGGACCCCCATGGGGAAACGCGTCCTGAGGTGACACCCATCTGTTTTTGAGTTATTTGGCGCATTAATGTCACAGTCGGTCCATCTGTCACAAAATATGTTTATTTTGGAGAATTCTGCCCCCCGTGTCCTGTGGAATGTCGCCGCGGTCAGGGGCCACACCGCCATTTTATTTCCTATGACAGGAATGTGTATGGTTGGAAGGCCGGGTCACCAGAGGACGTTTGTTATCATAGATGTCACACAATCCGCAGGAATGGGATATTTCTTCTACTCACCGGTCTCTATATAATCAGAGCCGATCACAGAACCCAGAGGAACGAGCAGTAATACCGCCGTGATGTAAAGTCTGGACAACATTTCCAGACCTCCTTGACTCCACTCCTTTCCAGACTGTGCAAGCAAAATGGCAGTTGTGAGGTGACTGGCTGCTGTGGTTGCTGTGCTGTGACTGGTTGCTGTGGTTGCTGTGCTGTGAGTGGTTGGTGTGGGCACCTGTGAGATGATTAGTTGTTATGGGCAGCTGTGACATACCTGGTTGCTATGGGTAGCTGTGTGGTGGCTATTTGCTGTGGGCAGCTGTGAGGTTCCTGGTTGCTATGGGCATATGTATGTCAACTGGTTGCTATGGGCAGCTGTGAGTTGACTTGTTGCTATGGGCATCTGTGATGTACCTGGTTGTTATGGGCAGCTGTGAGGTACCTGGTTGTTATGGGCAGCTGTGAGGTACCTGGTGCTATGGGCAGCTGTGAGGTACCTGATTGCTATGGGCAGCTGTGATGTACCTGGTTGCTATGGGCAGCTGTGAGGTACCTGGTTGCTATGGGTAGCTGTGAGGTGGCTATTTGCTATGGGCAGCTGTGAGGTTCCTGGTTGCTATGGGCATATGTATGTCAACTGGTTGCTATGGGTAGCTGTGAGTTGACTTGTTGCTATGGGCATCTGTGATGTACCTGGTTGTTATGGGCAGCTGTGAGGTACCTGGTTGCTATGGGCAGCTGTAAGGTACCTGGTTGTTATGGGCAGCTGTGATGTACCTGGTTGCTATGGGCAGCTGTGATGTACCTTGGTTGCTATGCGCAGCTGTGAGGTACCTGGCTGTTATGGGCAGCTGTGATGTACCTGGTTGCTATGGGCAGCTGTGATGTACCTGGTTGCTATGGGCAGCTGTGATGTACCTGGTTGCTATGGGCAGCTGTGATGTACCTTGGTTGCTATGGGCAGCTGTGAGGTACCTGGCTGTTATGGGCAGCTGTGATGTACCTGGTTGCTATGGGCAGCTGTGAGGTACCTGGTTGCTATGGGCAGCTGTGAGGAACCTGGTTACTAAGGGCAGCTGTGAGGTACCTGGTTGCTATGGGCAGCTGTGATGTGCCTGGTTGCTATGGGCAACTGTGAGCTGACTGGTTGCTATGGGCAGCTGTGAGGTGACTTGTTGCTATGGGTATCTATCAGATTGGCACCCTTAGTATTTTCCCAGTTTACCATTTCACAGGTGAATAATTTCATGGAAGGACCGGCAGTAAAAATCCGGCAGACCGCCATTGAAATCCCCCCTCCCCCTCCCACGCTTTTTTTACAGTAATTGCGGATAAATCCCCTTTTACGTTTCGGAATGTAACATTTGATTTAACATTTGCTTATCATCTGTTTGTGTTATTTTGGCTTTTTATGGTAAACCTTTTACAGAGAGGAAGATCTCATGGTGGAAATATGTATTTTATAGTCTGCATTCTGTGCCCGCGCTCGCCCTCCTCCGCAGTATGGAAAGTGACCACTGGGTGTCAGTGTTGCTGCGGTGATTTGTCCTGTGTTCTGTACAATGCTGGAGCTCTGCACCTCTGGCATTGGATTATTATATTATACATCGCATTCCTGGCACTGGGCCTGTATAGAAACAGAATAAGAGATAAGACTAATTATCTGTTCATATTGACTTTAATTTCCATCTGTATAAAGATTCCTCGTATTGCCCTGCGGCATTATCGCCAGTGAACCATACGGAACAGTCGGCGGTCAAAGCAAACCTAGGAGTCCATTACCGGCATCGCCGTCCTCCCAGAGGGCCGCTGGCTGTAAAATAGCAGGGATATCGTTTTTAACAATTGCCTAAATACTGTTATTTTAGCCGGGCCCTGTCCCCGAGGAGGGAGGCGCTGCAGAAAACGCTTCAGCGATTTGTTTTTTGATCACATAAATCCGCCGCCTTGTTATAATACCGTTATCTAAGCAATGTGGACCTAAAGAGGAGCTCCAGCCCCCCCCCTCCAAAAAATTACTACAAATACTGTAGCTGCTGACTTTTAATATAAGGACACTTACCTGTCCAAGGATCCAGCGATTTTCTCACCTGAGCCGATTCTTCAATTGGCTTCAGACGCAGCATCTTGACTAAGGGAAACCTGAAGTGAAGACTTGCGGCTTCACAGCTGGTTTCCTATTGCGCATGCGCTTTGTGAATGGTCCCGCAGCCTTCCTAGGGTTGCCACCTGTCCGGGATTCCCCCCCGGACAGTCCGGGTTTTGGATCGTGTGTCTGGGTTTCAGACCACCTGATACCCGGACCATTATTCAGAATGGACTGTGGTTCACCAAGTAACAGTGGCGACAGTTGCTCCATTTTTGGGGGGGGCGGCAAACAAACCCTCCATCCAACCCCCCCCCCCGCACACACGCCCGCTCGCCTGCCCGCCAACCCCGCACTTGAGGTCATGAGCGACTTCCCCGGCTTCTCCTCCCAGGCCAATCCGATCGCTTCTCCTCCTAGCTAATCCGGTTTTAGGACCCACTTCCTGTCCTGATTGGCCGGGAGGAGAAGCAGGAAGACAACAGCGAATGTTGATTCGCTAATGTCACAAGTGGGTGGGCGAGCCCACCCTTTTTGAAGCCAATTAGAGCCTCAGGCTCTGATCATGTGCTTCGAAAAATAAACGATCCCTTATAAATCCATGCGTCCGGTGCCCTGCGTGGAGATTAGGGGCTGGCGCATAGAGATTAGGGGGGCGGTGCCCCTTATGGACCGGCCGCTGCTGCCATGTGGGCATCGTCTGTTTGGTGTGAAACGCGTCAGTCTAGCTGGGACTTGTAGTCCACCACATTCACTGCTTTGCTTTTACTTCTAATAAAAGAGTCTGTTTAAGGAGTTTGGCCATCCAGCCTTTCCTTCGGTTTACGCTGCTGCCATGTAACTGAGTCTGTGACTTTTCCCAAGGGATCTAAAACTGTACACAGTCACTAAGTTCCAGCTTCCGGGGTCTTTACTCCAGAGGATCAATGGTTGCTTCCTTCCGATATCCACCGGGCACCCTCCAGTGAGGGAGATACAAACTCGCACCACCATAGGACAGCCGGATACTTTTCCCCCACCTTCCTCCTGGTTCTCTTCAGTGAGCTTCTTCAGATCCAAATAAACTCTAACACTAAACTTTTGCAAATAGGCCCTCCAGCTGAAGCCTCAGCTGGGACCTTGATGTCTTCTAGATGGTACCTCCAGAAATCCTGCCCTAGCTGCAGAGCCTCATGCACAGGGGTCTCCTGCCGCAGGCCCTCGGTTATTTATGGGCTCTTCCACCACCTTCTGAGCACACCTCTCCAGGGACTGGCTGAGGTGCCATAAATATACAGGCTGCTTACTCTGTTCTTCCTCTCCCTATTATTATAGAATTCTCTAAAATACAGGAGGAAGCAATCAGAACAGCAGCCTATGAGACACTGAGCAGGCCTAAATAATCAACCCCTGTGCAACTGACTACAGGCAAGTCAACTAAATTTATCTAACAACCTATACTATTCTAGGAGCGTGTTACACATTGAATCACCTCCCCACCACCATCACCAACAACCTTCTAGACTAGCTTCTAGAGATTCCTGAGGTGAGATTTCTACACTTGTCTTCCCAGCTCCACCCGCCTGCCATGCCCAAAATTAGGAGAGTTCAATGACTTTGTTGGTACATCGCTGCCTACTTCTGGGTTTACGCCCCCTGGCCAGCTCCTGCTGTGATTGTACACAGTGGGAGCCTATCAGTGAGTCCCGGCCAATGATTCATGGCTGGGACCTGCTGATCAGCTATGTGCAGTCACAGCCGAGAGCTCTGTGTTGACATTCAACACAGAGATTTTTGCACAGGGAGTGATCTCTGTGTTTTTCCTAGACATCAGTTGTAACAGCAACACACTTTACATACATTACACATAGTTAGGCACATATTTACTCCTTGATCGCCTCTGATGTTAACCCTCTTCTCAGCCAGTGTCATTAATACAGTGACAGTGCATATTATTAGCACTGATCACTGCATTGGTGTCACTGGAGATGTCAGTGGTAGTTAATCATTTCCCCCCTAGCGTCAGTTAGTGTCAGATTGTCCACCGCAGTATTGCAGTCCCATTATAAGTCGTTGATCGCCACCATTAGTAGTATTCACTACTTGACGACCGCGTCGCCGCTTATAGTCGTCACTCACGGGCACGACAGCTCGGGGGCGAGTTGTACTGCTTGTGCCCGTCGCACGCTCCCTGAGCGGGGCTGTGGGTCAGGCCGACTCGATGTCTTCCGGCGACCCACAATGCCCTGTGACAGAGCCAGAACGGGGAATCACTGATGTAAACACGGCGGTTCCCCGTTCTGACAGGTGGCATGTCAGAGATTTACTGATCCCTGTACTCGGGATCAGTTAGATCTCTGGTGCCCCTGGCAGTCCAGCCCCCTCACAGTTAGAACACACCTAGGGAACACATTTAAATTTCTGATTGCTGTATAAATGGCAATGATCACAAAAAAGTGTGAAAAATGTCCGACATGTCCGCCCCAATATCAAAGTCTCGATAAAAATCGCAGATAGCCGCATACCTCCCAACTTTCTGAGATGGGAACGAGGGACACCTATTGGAAAAAAGTATGTAGGCATAGGACACACCCCCTGCCACGCCCCCTTAAAGGAGAATTATACCAAAAAAACCCACAAGTGCTTTTTTTTTTACCACTTCTATTCCTTTATATTGGCTTTTTAAATCTACAAATGCAGCAATTTAGAAATTGGATGAAAGGTTTAGCATTGTAAAACACTTTTTGATAAAGAGTGCATTTTATATATAGGTATATGCATCAGACCAAAGTGAGGGACAAATGAAGAGCAATGAGGGACAGAGAGACTTTGTTCCAAATGAGGGACAGTTCCTCGAAATCAGGGACAGTTGGGAGCTATGCGCCACTGCTAGTAGAAAAAAAAATTGTAAAAATGCCAGAAATGAATTCTCATGGTTTGTAAACGCGGCAACTTTTGCTCAAACCAATCAATAAACGCTGATTGCGATTTTTTTTTACCGAAAATATGAGGAAGAATATAAATCGGCCAAAACCGATGAATAAATTCATTTTTTTATATATTTTCTTTTGGATTTGTATTTTAGCAAAAAGTAAGAAATATTGTTTTTTTTTGCAAAATTGTTGCTCTTCTTTTGTTTATAGCGGCGATCAGAAATGATGCAGAGGGGATCAAATACCACCAAAAGAAAGCTCTGTTTGTGGGAAAAAAAGGACGCACATTTTGTTTGGGTACAACGTCGCACGACCGCGCAATTGTCAGCTAAAGCGACGCAGTGCCGAATCGCAAAAAGTGCTCTGGTCCTAAAGGGGGAAATCCTTCTGGCCCTTAAGTGGTTAAAAAAATAAACAAATAAAAATTCCAGTGTTTATCCCATAGTTTGTAGATGCTGTTACTTTCACACAAACCAACCAATATACACTTAAAGTGGTCGTCAACTTATGACAACCACTTTAACCTACAGGTAAGTCTAGTATAAGGCTTACCTATAGGTGCCCTGCATATCTCCCAAACCTGCATGGTTCAGGAGATATGCAGTGTTCTAGATGTACCGACGTCATGTGGGCACATGCGCAGTGACGGGGCGGCCTGTGTGCCATTCCTCCACTGCGACCGTGCCGTGACTGGCGGCTCCCACGCGCATTCGCGGGAGTGACGTCACACGTCTCCGGCCAGTCACAGCGCCGGAGTCGCGGCCGCGGAAGAAATAGGGGCAGAAGATGGATGTGGCCAGAAGATAGATCATCACTGGACGCCACAGGCTTCGTTTACAGGTAAGCGGCACATAATGGGCTTCTATGCGATGCATAGAAGCCCATTATGTTTCTAGTTTACAGGGGGACATAGCGGAAGTAAACCCCATCTGGGTTTACTTCCTCTTTAATAAGATTGTTTTTGTTTTACCAGACATGTAGCAGAATTCATTTTGACCTAAATTTGTAAAGAAATTTGATTTTTACATTTTTTATGGGATATGTTTTCTAGCAGAAAGTAAAAAATATTATTTTTTATTCATTTATATCGTTAAAAAAAAAAAAAAAAACCCAGTAGTGATCAAATACCACCAAAATAAAGCTCTATTTGTGGGAATAAAATTGTATAAATTTAGTTTGGGTACAACGTCGCACGACCGCGCAATTGCCAGTTAAAGCAGCGCAGTGCCGAATCGGAAAAAATGGCCTGGTCATGCAGAGGGTAAAATCTTCTGAAGCTGAAGTGGTTAAAATATAACTAAATGCATTTTTTTTTTAGTTTTGGACAGAGTAGAGAGGGATTAGAACCCCTGTCGGGTTATTATTGCTGTCTGTGCCCCCGTTAGGGAGCTTCTTCCTCTCTGTTTGTCCCGGTCTTGTTTTTTTTTTTTCTTCCAAACTGATACCGCTGGAGCCCCTAAGGTTATACTCAACAGATTTGTCTTTTTTTCAGCCTAAACAGCTCTATACCGTTTACGCGCCCGTACACATCGCCGCTATAGAAGGTCAGATCGGTGACATGTGACTGAGAAGGAGCCGCAGGCAGGAAGGCCGGTCTCTCCTGGCCGCCGACAGAATAACATAACTGGATCCAGGAGGGATTATTATTACAAGAAACAGAACATTTACCCTCTGCTTCTCATTATCAGGCTTCTGGGATCGGACCGACACAACAACATCTCCGTCAGCTCAGAGGTCCTTCCGCTGCCTCCCAACCAGAATCCTCTGATCCTAAACCTATCTTTGTCATATTTCCTTTTTTTAACCTATTTAAAGTAGAACTAAAGTCCTCATCACGGTGGCTGGGCTTTCAGCATATTGTCACACCTCAAGCACATTTTTGCACACTTACCTCCCATAGCTCCCTTAATAATGTTGTAGGCAGGTGCTGTTTACTTCTCCACTATAGGTGGAACTCATCTACAGTGGCAGTAGAGTTGGAGAGAAAGTCAATGGGAACATAGTTCCTCTATGGCTTCCTGGGTCACCATGACTCTCGCAGCCAACTTGGGTCAGGCAGAGCCTATTTAAGGCCCTGGCTTCCAGTCTTGGTGCATTTTTGGCAAGAGGGTAGTATAGGGGACAGGTACCCAACCTGGTATAGACAGAACTAGCGGCAGTGAAAAGTTCCTGACGAGGAGTAAAAGCGTAGGGTTTGCAACTACTTTGGACATCTTTCTGCTTGGGCACAAGATGGCCAGGCCCAGGCCACATTCTTCCCCTCTCTACATGCGCTGTCAGTTCGGCTGAAACCTACTCACTACACACTGCTGGATCTGTGTGTGTTCCCGGTTGGGGTGTTTTCCCTCTGGGTTTATTGTGAACCATGGTTTGTTTAGTGTGCCGCTCAGGCTTGAACATTATGGGGAATAGTGTGGGTGATGTTGCAAACACTGCAGGAGTGCCAGAAAGGATGGAGCTCGTCCCAGCTCCTGTAGTCACTGGAAGGAAGAGAGGAAAGGTCCCTGAGTCCTATGGTGGTACGAGAGAGACAACCTCAGCCTGGACTCACGCCACACCACGCCTATAGCGTGTGTTATTGCCGCCGCACAGTGCTTCACCCCACCTACACTGTTATCCTTGGCCATCAGTCAAGATAGGAGAAGGCACTCAACCCAGAAGAAGATGGGGGCAAAGTTATTGGTGGCAGTGATGGAGTGACCAGGCAAATCACAGATGCGTCAACTGTGATTTGCCCAGCTCAGAGGCGTAACTAGAACCTACAGGGCCCTGGTGCAAGAAATTATAAAGGGCCCCCCTGACCCCTGGCCAGGGCCCTTAGCAATTGGTACCAATCATTGACTTTCTGTCCATTCAGAAAAGGAAGGAGCCAGTAAATGACAAATTTACCGACCCGTTCCCATCTCTCCATCATGACTCATCTTCTACAGCAGCTGGCAGGAGAGAGGATGGGGGAAGACAGCAGCTCTGTGGGGGGGGGGGGGGGCAGGGAAGCACACAGGGACCCTGGAAACAGCAAAAGACAAGTAAACTGGATAGGAGGTGTGGTGGGGACAGCATATAGAGGAACCAATCTCCTGCATTAGGAGGAAAATGGAGGAGATTGGTTCCTCTAAATGCCGCCCCTGCCATCCCTCCTATCCAGGTATACAAGGGAGGCACATGGGCCCCCTGGAGCACGAGGCCTGGTTGCAATTGCAACCCCTGTAGTTACGCCCCTGCCATAGCTGCCACAAGTATCACTGCCCCAAATCTTCTTCTGGGTTGAGTCTCTTCAGCTATCTTGATTAGATGGCCCAAGATTGTCCACTGAGCTGCTCATGCCCGGCTCAATATGCACAATCAGAAGGCAATTGTTGGCAGGTAAGGCAGATGCTTTGATGGCACAAGAAACATACAAAGTGCCTTCTGATTTAAAAACCTGCAGGCTAGTATTTAAAAAGACAAAACTTTGAAAAAAACCTTCTAGGTAGCCAGTAACAGCAAACCTTCTACAAGACACATTAAGCCCCATTCACACCTCAATTTGCTGCATGTTTTCTGAAGTTTGCCAGCACTCACCATGAAAATTCTTGTCACACGAGACACGTGTGGGGAGGTGCAGGGTGATGCGGCGGCAGTAAACACTCGAAGACCAGATCTAGTAACAAAACTGTATTGTAGTAAAGCCCAAATAAACTACCCAGTGGGGAGACAACCCAACCAGGTGCACTCACAGGTCGGGTACCCGGCGGAGAGACAACCCAACCAGGTGCACTCACAGGTCGGGTACCCGGCAGAGAGACAACCCGACCAGGTGCACTCACAGGATGTTGCAGAGAACAGGGTAGCAGCAGATCTCAGAAATTCCGACAGTTTGCGCCCAAAAGGGTGAGGCTTTCAGGAGGGATAACGTGTCCCTGCTCTTTCCCTACTTCTTAGGAACCTCTCCCTACCGCTATTACTGTCCCTACATTACTCACACGCAGAATGTACACCAAGCCTGGGAACCAGAGCCTTAAATAGCCTCTGCCTGACCCAAGATGGCCACCAGAGTCACATGAGGCAACATGATCCAATCGGATAGCTTCCCCAGTGACCCAAGAAACCATAGAGAAACCATGTTCTTCTTGACTTACCCTGCAACTGCAATGGTGCTGCAGTCAACCACCACCCACAGTGGATAAAATAGGCTGCGACCCTAATGAGAACCCTAAGAGGTCTGGCAGTGTCCATACACTTGAAGGTGCATATCACCAATGGTCTAGGAATTGATTTCTGTGTCCTGTACTGTACAATAAAGTTAGTACATGAGGTTTTTTTTTTAGACAAAATTGTGCATTTATAGCCCCATTAACTTCAATAAAAGCACCTGGAAACACACAACACAACATTTTGGTGCATTTTTCATGTGTTTTTGCGCCAGCAACCAGTCTTCTATTATCAGCCTCAGGCCTGTGAACAAAATGAAGCATTCGGGAGGGTCAATGCTGGATGAAGAGACTTTCATCCACCTGGTGAGGGCCCACAAGAACGTCTACAGCCCCAGCGATGATGATTACAAGAACTGTGGCCAACGGCAGAGGGCCTGGGAAGAAGTTGGCATAGTGGACATGGCTCAGGCGCTCCGATAGCACAAAACACCCCAAACAGAAAAAAAAATGGAAAACAGATACAAAATCAATGAGGAATTATGATGTCACAGATGACACTGCCTTCCATTGGCCAAAACCAAAACTTGTACTTCTAGTCTAACACATGTAGAGTATGAAGCATCCATAGTCAGTATGGCTTTAGTGGTCTATTTGGGGTTAATCTCAGGAATAGGTCACAAGGCAGGAATGAAAAATGATATATGTGATTGTTTCAAAGCTGTTCTTTGCTGTTAAAATAAATGAGATGTGTTTTCGCTTAGGACCAACTAATGAAATGGTCATGGTTGTTTAACAAAACGTTTCCACGTGTACTGCTAAATCACACGCCCGCCGCCTCGGCCTTCCGCCACCAGGCAGTGTCACAAAGCAAGACTGGGAAGCATGGAGGCCAGGCCTTTATCCTCACTCCTACTCTCTGCTATTTATTTTGAGTCACATTACATCACTGAATAAAGGAACCAGAGGAGATGATCTAGAGTGGTCTGGGAATACCTGAACTTCTTGGGAGTATAAGCAGCAAATGATGGGGTATGGGTACAAAATGATGGGGCTACAGCACACAAATGGTGGGGGTACAGAAAGAAAAAGATAGGGATATGGGAACAAAATAACGGGGCATGGGAACCCAATGATCAAGGGAGGGGAAAAAATAATGGAGGTAAAGGGTTGAAATAATGGGGGTATGGGAACAAAATGAGGGGAATACAGGAACAAAATTATGGGGATATGGGAACAAAATGATGGAGAATTGGGGAAAAAAATGGGGACAGGTACCAAATGATCGGGGAGTTGGAATAGAATGATGTGGGTATGGGAGCCAAATGATGAGGGTACAGAACCTGAAGGATGAGGATATGGGGAACAAAATGATAAGGATACAGAACCAAGATGATGGAGGTTTAGAAACAAAATTATGGGGATATGTGAACAAAATAATAAGGGTATGTCAGACAAATGATGGGGCTATGGGAACAAAATGGGAATACAGGAACAAAATGATGGGGGTATGGGAACAAAATTATGGAGGAGTGGAAATAAAAGGCAGGGCAATGGGAACAAAATGGTTGGGCATTGGAACCAAATGTATGGGGATACAGAGCTCGAATGATGGGGATATGAAGAACAAAATTTTAGGGGTACAGAACTCAAATGATGGAGGTATTGAGACAAAATGATGGGGGTATGGGAACAAAATTATGGAGGAATGGAAATAAAAGCGGGGCAATGGGAACAAAATGGTTGGGCATTGGAACCAAATGATTGGGGTACAGAGCACGGATGATGGGGATATGGGGAACAAAATTATAGGGGTACAGAACCCAAATGATGGAGGTTTGGGAACAAAATGATGGTGGTAAGGGAGTCAAATGATGGGGGTATAGGAACAGGAATACAGGATCAAAATTATGGGGGTATGGGAACAGAATGATTGGGAATGGGTAAAAATGATGGAAGTATGGGAGTCAAATGATGGGGGTAGAGGAGCGAAATGAGAGGGGAATACAGTAACAAAATGATGGGGGTTGGGGAACAAAATAATGGAGAAATGGGAGAAAAAGGCAGAGGAATGGATTGGGAACAAAATGGTGGGGAAATGGAACCAAATGATGAGGATGGGAACACAATGATGGGGGTACAGGGCCCGAATGATGGGAATATGGGGAACCAAATGATGGGGGTACAAAGCCCAAATGACACGCCCACTGCCTCGGCCTTCCACCACCAGGCAGTGTCACAAAGCAAGACTTGGAAGCATGGAGGCCAGGCCTTTACCCTCACTCCTACTCTCTGCTATTTATTTTGAGTCACATTACATCACTGAATAAAGGAACCAGAGGGGATTATCTAAAATGGGAAGTCTTACCTGGGAGTACCTGTACTTCTTGGGAGTAATAACCAAATGATGGGGGTATGGGTACAAAATGATGGAGGTATGGGACCCAAATGATGGGGGTACAGGATAGAAATAATGTGGGAATTGGAACAAAATGAGGGGAATACAGGGGAAAAAAATATGGGGATATGGGAACAAAATGATGGAGGAATGGGAAACAAATGGGGGACTGGTACCAAACAATTGGGGAGTGGGAACAAAATGTGGGTATGGGAACTAAATGATGGGGGTACAGGACCTGAAAGATGAGGATATGGGGAACAAAATGATAAGGGTACAGAACCAAAATGATGGAGGTATAGAGACAAAATGATGGGAACACAGAACATTAATGATGGGGGTTTACAAACAAAATGATGGGGATATGGGAACAAAATAATAGGGATATGTCAGCCAAATGATGGGGTTATGGGAACAAAATGAGAGGGATACAGAACCCAAATGATGGGGGTACAGGGCCTGAATGATGGGAATATGGAGAACAAACTGATAGGGGGTACAGAACCCAAATGATGGGGGTACAGAGCAGAAATGATTGGGGTACTGAGCCCAAATGATAGGGGTACAGAGCCCAAATGATGGGGGTACAGGGCCTGAATGATGGGGTACAGCGCCTGAATGATGGGAATATGGGGAACAAATTGGTAGGGGGTACAGAACCCACACAATGGGGGTACAGATCATGAATGACAGGGGTACAGGGCCTGAATGATTGGAATATGGGGAACAAATTGATAGGGGTACAGAGCCCAAATGATGGGGGTACAGGGCCTGAATGATGGGGGTACAGGGCC
>BLSH010288652.1:199303-210265 GCA_018402905.1 Glandirana rugosa
AGGGGGTACAGAGCCCAAATGATGGGGGTACAGGGCCTGAATGATGGGAATATCAGGAACAAATTGATAGGGGGTACAGAACCCAAATGGTTGGGTACAGAGCAGAAATGATGGGGGTGCAGAGCCCAAATGACAGGGGTACAGGGCCTGGATGATGGGGAACAAACTGATAGGGGGTACAGAACCCAAATGATGGAGGTACAGAGCAGAAATGATGGGGGTACAGAGCCCAAATGATGGGGTACAGGGCCTGAATGATGGGGAACAAGCTGACAGGGGGTACAGAATCCAAATGATTGGGGTACAGAGCAGAAATCATGGGGTACAGGACTCAAATGATGGGGGAAATTGGAACTGAATTATGGAGGTATGGTAACCAAATGATGGGGGTACAGGACTCAAATGATGGGGCTATGGGAAACAAATAATGGGGTGGGGGGGGGGGGTACAGGATTAAAATGATGGGGCTACAGAAAGTTAATGATGGGAGTATAAGAACAAAATGATGAGGGCATAGAAACAAAATGATCAGGGGCTGAATACAAAATGATGGGGGGATGGGAACAAAATGATGGGGAGGAGGGGCGGGAACCAAATGATGGGGGTGGACATGGCCACTATCTCTGAATAATGAAAACTAATAATACAAATCTGCATTATTGGACCTGGAATCAGGAATGGGCTTGACGCGTTGGATGGCGCGTGGGTAAGATTGCCAGCCCCGGACCTCCATTCCACGTTCCAATCACACAAACACATCAATCATCTCCCCGGTTTTATCTGCTTTTTATATAAACACAATCCAATCATTATTATTATTATTTTTCCCCAAATGTTAAGTCCCTAGCTATGAATTTGTGAATCTGTTCCTGCAACTGCAGAGTTAACTTTTATTTCTAGAGTCTCAACCAGAAATTCCTACAACATTGGCATCTTATAATATCTTATAACTGTTTTTGTGTTTGAGCAACTGGACAGATGTGTGGGAAATGCTCTGGTACTGGAATGCCAGCCGTGCGGGGGGGGGGGGGGGGGTTATTGCCAGCTGGTGCCCATCTAGAGCCGATGCCAATTAGAAATCCATTGAAGCACAATTATTCAGTGCTGTGATAGTTTGACTGACAATTACTCATGCAACACTACACTAATGAATTGTATATCATTTTTTACATGGGTAAACTTTTTTTTGTAGTAATTTGTAACCCCAAGTTTTCATTTTTTTTATGTTTACTGTATAAAGGAAAAAAGATCAAAATATTCTGTTAAAAGTAAAAAAATGCTCTCTTTTTGGAAAGTAGACACCCCAAGGTGATCAAATTCTTTGCCCCGATCTGAAAGGATGGCCTTCCTGATCTCCCTGCCCGGGTAATGGCAGCCTTTGCTTTCATTCTGTGATGTCACCAAGATCCTCTAGTACAGAGCCACTCTCATTGGCTCTGTACCTTTTGCATGTCACAACACAAAGATCACACAAAAGGCTCTTTTGTAGGTGTGCGGTTCCCGGAAGAACATACCGGTACGTCTCTCTGGACGGGGGACTGAAGAAGATTTCTCTGCAGGTCATTATCCTCTGATGGATTTGAGGATTCCACAATCCGGGGTTACTCGGAGTCTGGGAATTTGTCCGGCTCTGTTATTCCGTATTGTTTCCCTTCATGCCGGATCTGGGTGGGTATTGCACGGTGAGAAGGAGCCAAATCCGCTCCCTCTCTGTGTGAAGTCAGTTGTCTGATATCCTTTCTGGCTGGACATCTCCTTCTGCTTTCCAGGACTGGTAAGGAGAGAGGACTGCAAAGCCCCAACAGAAAGTACTGAGGACTGCAGAGTCCCTGATGAGGAGAGAAGGACAGAAGACTGCAGATCCCCAACAGGGAGAAGGATAGAGGACTGCAAAGCCCCCACAGCTAGAAGGATAGAGGGCCGCAGAGCCCCCACAGGGAGAAGGACAGAAGTCTGCAGAACTCCAACAGGGTGAGGGACAGAAGACTGCAGAGCTCCAACAGGGAGAAGGATAGAGGACTGCAGAGCCTCACTGGAGAGAAGAAGACTGCAGAACTCCAACAGGGTGAAGGACAGAAGACTGCAGATCCCCAACAGGGAGAAGGACAGAGGACTGCAGAGACCCAATGGAGAGAAGGACAGAAGACTGCAGATCTCCAACAGGGAGGACAGAAGACTGCAGAACTCCAACAGGGTGAAGGACAGAAGACTGCAGATCCCCAACAGGGAGAAGGACAGAGGACTGCAGAGCCCCAATGGAGAGAAGGACAGAAGACTGCAGAGCCCCAATGGAGAGAAGGACAGAAGACTGCAGATCTCCAACAGGGAGGACAGAAGACTGCAGAACTCCAACAGGAAGAAGGACAGAAGACTGCAGAGCTCCAACAGGGAGGACAGAAGACTGCAGAACTCCAACAGGAAGAAGGACAGAAGACTGCAGAGCTCCAACAGGGAGAAGGATAGAGGACTGCAGAGCCTCATTGGAGAGAAGGACAGAAGACTGCAGAGCTCCAACAGGGTGAAGGACAGAAGACTGCAGATCCCCAACAGGGAGAAGGACAGAAGACTGCAGAGCTCCAATGGAGAGAAGTACAGAAGACTGCAGAGCTTCAACAGGGAGGACAGAGGACTGCAGAGCCCCAACAGGGAGAAGGACAGAGGACTGCAGAGCCCCAATGGAGAGAAGGACAGAGGACTGCAGAGCTCTAACGGGGAGAAGAACAGAGGACTGCAGAGCCCCCAGCAGGGAGAAGACAAGAGGACTGCAGAATGCTTTGTTGATTCCATCAATCTCTCAGAGCATTGCTAACAATTGAATCCTCCCTCCGGCCTTCCCTTCAGTCTTGCACAGTTGTAGCGGCTGCTCTCCTGGACTGAAACGGCTTTCTCTGATTTCACCGCACGCTGTGAGCTTCTCACCATGTGCTTCAGAAGCTGCAGCAAGTCAGATAGAGCCCCGCCTCTATTCCTGGCTGGAGGACATCCAACATCATCTAGCTCTTTCCTCCTCAGGCTGACGGCCCCTGGACCGCCCCCTTTCATTGATTGGATTTTAGTTACTCCAATAATAGAAGCTCATAATCACACGTGGGAGCTTTACCTATGCAAATACAGCCTGCCTAGGAACGCCCACTCCTCCAGACTGACACCCCCCCAATCAGGGCATTTTGATATTTGCATAACTCCTCCCACTGCTTGCGGAGTACGGAGGCAGGAAGCTACGTACAGACCCCTCCCACCAGCCATGATCTGCTTGCACAGCATAGAGAAGAACAGAGACCCAGTGATTCCATCAATGGAATTAAACTAAGGTTTTATATTAAGAATGTCATTATCATGTTGATGAGGGGGAGGGAGGAACAAAGGATGGGTCAGGGAGATCCGTGGGCAGAGAACCGTGCGCTCTCATGAGAAGACCTTGATGCAAAGAAAGCAATTTTTTCTCAGTTTATTTCCATGAAGAGTTTAGCAGACTTCACTGTACCTGGCCAAGTTATCCAGACAATGGGGTCAAAGTGCTGAAATCCTTCAAAACAAAGAATACAGCTTCACAGCAATCCCAGGAGAGGTCCCGGGCGCTGCACAAAGAAGCATTGCATGCTGGGAATACCTTCAGGCGTGCAGCGTTACTTGCAACTAGGGATGTGCAATTCCTTTCCTTCCGCATTTTTCGTTTTTACCGATTTCGAAAATTCGTTAATCCGAAAATCCTAATTGCTGTAATTCGAAAATTTCGGAAATTCGGCAATGGGAACAGCCGAAAATCCGAAATTTGGAAAATCGGAAATACGAAAATCGGAAATACGAAAAATCAAAAATAAAGAACATTTGAAATAATAACTAATAGCTAATAAATAAATAAATAAATAACCATTAACTATTCCCGACCGGCTCGCCTACATTTACTGCTGCAGAGCGGCATGATAGCGCGAATCGCCGTTTTTTAAACAGCGATTCACGCGTGCGCGGCTAGTGGGCAGGAGCGCGCCGGCGGCAGTGCAGTCTCGTACCCTCCGCATTCTCCAGCAGTGTGGCCTCGGGTCAGGCGGACTCGATGTCCGCCGGCGAGCCGCGATCGCCTGGCACAGAAGAAAAACGGGGAACCGCCAATGTAAACACGGCGGTTCCTCGCTTTGTCAGGCGGCATGTAAGAGATCTACTGATCCCTGTCACTGGGATCAGTTAGATCTCTGATGCCCCTGGCAGCCCAGCCCCCTCACAGTTAGAACACGCCTAGGGAGCACAGTTACCCCCTAGATCTCCCCCTGCAGGTTAACCCCTTCCCTGCCAGTGACATTTATAAAGTAATCAGTGGATATTTCAATTTATGATCGCTGTATAAATGTCATTGGTCCCAAAAAAGTGTCAAAAATGTCGGACATGTCCGCCGCAATATCGCAGTCCCGATAACAATCGCAGATCGCCACCATTACTAGTAAAAAAAAAAAAAATTGTAAAAACGCCAGAAATTAATTCTCATGGTTTGTAAACGAGGCAACTTGTGCAAAGCAATCAATAAACGCCAATTGTGATTTTTTTTTACCACAAATATGAGGAAGAATATAAATTGCCCAAAATTGATGAATAAATTCGTTTTTTTATATATTTTTTTTGATTTGTATTTTAGCAAAAAGTTAAAAATATATATTTTTTTTAATTGTCGCTCTTTGTTTGTTTATAGCGGCGATCAGAAATGACGCAGAGGGGATCAAATACCACTAAAAGAAAGCTCTATTTGTGGGAAAAAAAGGATGTCAAATTAGTTTGGGTACAATGTCGCACGACCGCGCAATTGTCAGTTAAAGCGACGCAGTGCCGAATCACAAAAAGTGCTCTGGTCCTACAGTGGGAAATCCTTCCAGGGCTGAAGTGGTTAAACTATAGGGATTGGAATTTCCTTGAAAATTTGGCTGTTAGTGAATTTAAATATGAAATTTATCACTAACAGCCATATTTTCAAGGAAATTCCAATGCCTACAATTTAATAGTTATTTATTAGTTATTATTTCAAATGTTCTTTCTTATTTTCGAATTTGCGGATTTCCGATTTTCGGATTTTTACTTACGAATTTCCGAATATCGGATTTCGGCATTTTCGAATTCATGGAAAAAAACCCAAAAACGAACACATTTTCCGGCCGTGCGCATCCTTACCTGCAACTCAACAAAGATGCGACTCTACTGCACTTCTGTACCAATGACACCGGCTGGGAAGGGGTTAAACATCAGGGATGATCAAAGGGTTAAATGTGTGCCTAGGGAGTGACTTTGTGCGCTGCTTTCACTGATCTATGTATTTTGCTTTTCTTCCTTTGCAGTGCTTTTGCTGTGCTTTCTGCGTTTTTTTTACCGCGATTTGAGGTTTCAGTATTTTTTTTTTTTTGAATTTACAAGACAAATAGATATTTAAGGGATTGAAGAAGGTTTCAGAAATTGTTATTCTATCTATATATATTTTTTTTGTCCGGAGTTCTACTTGAAGCATATGACAAATCCATACACCGCGTCCTAAATGCTTTACCGTAGAATGAAATATTTCTTAGGCAATCAGGTGTGTTTAACCACTTCAATACTGGGCACTTAAACCCCCTTCCTTCCCGGACCAATTTTCAGCTTTCAGCGCTGTTGCAGTTTGAATGACAATTGCGTGGTCATGCAACACTGTACCCATATGAAATTTTTATCATTTTTTTCACACAAATAGAGCTTTCTTTTGGTGGTATTTAATCACCCCTGGGTTTTTTATTTTTTGTGCTATAAATGAAAAAAGACTGAAAATTTTAAAAACAATTCATTTTTCTTCGTTTCTGTTATAAAATTTTGCAAATAAGTAATTTCTCTTCATAAATTTTGACCAAAAGTGATACTGCTACATTTCTTTGGTAAAAATAACCCAAATCGGGGTTTATTTGGTGTTGTCGGACAAACAGATGTTTTCGGGACTGTGACAGATGTGATGGGGGACAGACAGATGTTTTGGGGACTGTGACAGATGTGATGGGGACATACAGATGTTTTGTGTATGGTGACAGATGTGATGGGGACAGACAGATATTTTGTGTATGGTGACAGATGTGACGGGGACAGACAGATGTTTTGTGTATGGTGACAGATGTGATGGGGACAGACAGATGTTTTGTGTATGGTGACAGATGTGATGGGGACAGACAGATGTTTTGGGGACGGTGACAGATGTGACGGGGACAGACAGATGTTTTGTGTATGGTGACAGATGTGATGGTGGACAGACAGATATTTTGTGTATGGTGACAGATGTGATGGGGACAGACAGATATTTTGTGTATGGTGACAGATGTGATGGGGACAGACAGATATTTTGGGGACTGTGACAGATGTGATGGAGACAGACAGATGTTTTGTGTATGGTGACAGATGTGATGGGGGACATACAGATGTTTTGTGTATGGTGACAGATGTGATGGAGACAGACAGATATTTTGTGTATGGTGACAGATGTGATGGAGACAGACAGATGTTTTGTGTATGGTGACAGATGTGGTGGTATTTAATCACCCCTGGGTTTTTTATTTTTTGTGCTATAAATGAAAAAAGACTGAAAATTTTAAAAACAATTCATTTTTCTTCTTTTCTGTTATAAAATTTTGCAAATAAGTAATTTCTCTTCATAAATTTTGACCAAAAATGATACTGCTACATTTCTTTGGTAAAAATAACCCAAATCGGGGTTTATTTGGTGTTGTCGGACAAACAGATGTTTTCGGGACTGTGACAGATGTGATGGAGGACAGACAGATGTTTTGGGGACTGTGACAGATGTGATGGAGACAGACAGATATTTTGTGTATGGTGACAGATGTGATGGGGACATACAGAGGTTTTGTGTATGGTGACAGATGTGATGGGGGACAGACAGATGTTTTGTGTATGGTGACAGATGTGATCGGGACATACAGATGTTTTGTGTATGGTGACAGATGTGATGGGGGACAGACAGATGTTTTGTGTATGGTGACAGATGTGATGGGGACAGACAGATGTTTTGGGGACTGTGACAGATGTGATGGAGACAGACAGATATTTTGTGTATGGTGACAGATGTGATGGGGGACAGACAGATGTTTTGTGTATGGTGACAGATGTGATGGAGACAGACAGATGTTTTGTGTATGGTGACAGATGTGATGGAGACAGACAGATATTTTGTGTATGGTGACAGATGTGATGGGGGACAGACAGATGTTTTGTGTATGGTGACAGATGTGATGGAGACAGAGAGATATTTTGTGTATGGTGACAGATGTGATGGAGACAGACAGATATTTTGTGTATGGTGACAGATGTGATGGTGGACAGACAGATGTTTTGTGTATGGTGACAGATGTGATGGTGGACAGACAGATGTTTTGTGTATGGTGACAGATGTGATGGTGGACAGACAGATGTTTTGTGTATGGTGACAGATGTGATGGGGACAGACAGATGTTTTGTGTATGGTGACAGATGTGATGGGGACAGACAGATGTTTTGTGTATGGTGACAGATGTGATGGTGAACAAACAGATGTTTTGTGTATGGTGACAGATGTGATGGGGACAGACAGATGTTTCGGGGACTGTGACAGATGTGATGGGGGACAGACAGATGTTTTGTGTATGGTGACAGATGTGATGGGGGACATACAGATGTTTTGTGTATGGTGACAGATGTGACGGGGACAGACAGATGTTTTGTGTATGGTGACAGATGTGATGGGGACAGACAGATGTTTTGTGTATGGTGACAGATGTGATGGGGGACAGACAGATGTTTTGTGTATGGTGACCGATGTGATGGGGACAGACAGATGTTTTGTGCACTGTGACAGATGTGATGGGGGACAGACAGATGTTTTGTGTATGGTGACAGATGTGATGGGGGACAGACAGATGTTTTGTGTATGGTGACAGATGTGATGGTGGACAGACAGATGTTTTGTGTATGGTGACAGATGTGATGGGGACAGACAGATGTTTTGTGTATGGTGACAGATGTGATGGGGACAGACAGATGTTTTGTGTATGGTGACAGATGTGATGGGGACAGACAGATGTTTTGGGGACTGTGACAGATGTGATGGGGACAGACAGATATTTTGTGTATGGTGACAGATGTGATGGAGACAGACAGATATTTTGTGTATGGTGACAGATGTGATGGTGGACAGACAGATGTTTTGTGTATGGTGACAGATGTGATGGGGACAGACAGATGTTTTGTGTATGGTGACAGACGTGATGGGGACAGACAGATGTTTTGTGTATGGTGACAGATGTGATGGGGACAGACAGATGTTTTGTGTATGGTGACAGATGTGATGGGGGACAGACAGATGTTTTGTGTATGGTGACAGATGTGATGGGGGACATACAGATGTTTTCTGTATGGTGACAGATGTGATGGGGACAGACAGATGTTTTGGGGACTGTAACAGATGTGATGGGGACAGACAGATGTTTTGTGTATGGTGACAGATGTGATGGGGACAGACAGATGTTTTGTGTATGGTGACAGATGTGATGGGGACAGACAGATGTTTTGTGTATGGTGATAGATGTGATGGGGACAGACAGATGTTTTGGGGACTGTAACAGATGTGATGGGGACAGACAGATGTTTTGTGTATGGTGACAGATGTGATGGGGGACAGACAGATGTTTTGGGGACTGTGACAGATGTGATGGGGGACATACAGATGTTTTGGGGACTGTTTTATGAGGACATTTATGTGTATGGGGACAGGGGTATCAGTGTGCTTGGTGCACTGTGTGGGGGGCGATCTGTGAGAGCTCTCTGTATGAAATCATCATCATGCAGAGAGCTGTCACATAGCTGCATCTTCCCCCCCCCCCACACTGAGCTCGGCGGGGGGAGAACTGTCACAGAGATGTTCGTCTCTGTTTACAATGTGACGGCTGTGATTGGACTCAGCCGTCACATGATCGGGAGGGCCAACCACTGCGGCCATATCCCGATCTCTGCTCGGCTGGATCCTGTGATCATAATGATCACAGGATCGAGCCGCAGCGCAGCCACCTGTTCTGTAGGACGTAAATAAACGTCCTGTCAGAACGGGGAAGCTCCCACCCGGCCGTATATATACAGTGGCCGGGTGGGAGGTGGTTAAAGACAAAAAATTAGAGCGGTTCTATCCCCATCCCGAAAGACAAATATAGAAGCACAAGGAAAACCCCCTCTGGGACTTTAGGTGGGAAGACCAACTCACCAAGAAAGAACGTAAAAAGTAGCATTTATTGATATATTTAAAAACGGACCATCCAAACAAAAAGATGGTTCGAAAATAGATACATGGACAATAATCAAATGAAAACAGACATATAATACCCACAGTACGTACACATGAAAACACAATTATATATAAAAAAAGACCACTAATCTGACAAAAGATGGCAGAAAAGAACCCAACGCGTTTCAATGTTTAATCCGATATCTTCCTCAGGGGTAGGTGGTCACAAAACACTTGAAAACAACTCTTCAGATATTGCAGGATACTCTGGGATCTTTTTATTTGGAGGGGTTACCAATAACTCCTCTAACCTTTCCAAGCATAGAAAAATAGGCCGAGACGATCACCGGTTGAATAAAGGAGACTATAGCCAAGTGGAAAAAAGTGGCTGAAAAAGTATCCACATTGTAGAGACAAAAGGACTAGGCCAAAATATCATGGACTTGGTTCAAACTTGTGGGAGTAGGGGAGTCACAGCCCTGGGTAGCAGCATGCCATGCAAGGCTAGCCACAATATATATTAGGTAGCCAGCCGCCAGGAGACCCCAAAGGGAAACCGGACCAGGGTGCTTATAGGTAAACCCACCCAAGTGGGAACCGGCCAACTGTCTTATAGTGACAGAACATGTGTGTGTCATCCTTAATGCATCCACCATGCTAAGCCCGTGCTAAGTCCTAAACGCTTTACCGTGTGAATGTCTCCGCGTTCTCACCGCCATCGCAAATAATCCACATCTATGGTGCTTATCTCCTATGATCGTCAGCTCCCTCCAGTGGCCATAATGTGGTATTTTCCTGATCCGAGGTATCGCGGGAGAATACCTCGTTATGGTCACTAGATGTCGCTCATCCGCATCTTAACACACGAGCAATACAATACAATATGATTGGCTCCTTGCTTCTCCATCTCTCAGCCTGTGCCCTGCTGTACGGGAGCTGGCACCAGATCCCATTCCGGCGATCACTCTGTAAATCGATGGCTTTTAGATGGAAGCAATGGGGTGGCTGTACAGCCAATCAATGGCTGCCATGGACTCCTGGAAGTGTTGTGTCCCCCACCAAACGTTTTCCGGCCTCCGTTCTCCCACCCGCAGGAATGGCATAGAGGAGAGGGGGCGATCTGTTCGCTGATCTCCCCCAGCTCTTGGCCCTCATATTGCGAAGCGCCCGCGATTCTCTACATTAAAAACTCAGTAAATGGCAACAAGCATGGAGCCAGTGAAGTCAGCGGTGGCCTAGGACTCACTGACAACCTTCAGGTGACCTCCCCACAACAAGGGGGCAGAATAAGTCCTGACAGCTCACTGATGTGAGAAGACACTCCTATCATTTCACAAGTCTACCATCTCAGCATTACTGCCACGACCAAGATGGCGCCGGCGCTGCTCGTTTCCAGGGAAACAGGCGGAAGCGGAGCTCGGCGCACAGGCGGATGGTCTCCTTGGAGAAGGACGCAGGAAGCGGAAGTGACGCTCTCCGGAGAAGATGGCGGCCCCCAGCTTGCTGCTGTCACCTGTCAGCCGGCTCCTCCGGGTCGGGCTGGGGCTGCTGAGCCGGGAGGGATGGAGACCAGCGGCGGTACCGAACCGGGGCCTGCGGGACTGTGAGTGAGGGGAGCCCGGGCTCTCTATAGGGGAGGGAGGGTCAGTCTGGGGTGCCTTTAGAAGTGGGGGGATTCAGTAGTTGGAAGGGGGCGG
>BLSH010288653.1:20790-35692 GCA_018402905.1 Glandirana rugosa
TTATAACCCTGTAGATGTGTTAAGATTAGAAAAACCGAGATATGTGGTGGTGTTACCTAAACTTTACTTTGTGTTTCATTTCAAATCCATTGTGGTGGTGTATAGAGCCAAAAAGATTAGAATTGTGTAGATGTCCCAATATTTATGGACCTGACTGTAACTCAATCTTTGTTTCATCAGTCCACAGCACCTTATTCCAAAATGAAGCTGGCTTGTCCAAATGTGCGTTTGCATCCCTCAAGCGTTTGTGGCGTGCGTGCAGAAAAGGCTTCTTTCCCATCCCCCATACAGCTTCTCTCTGTGCAAAATGCGCTGAATTGTTGAACGATGCACAGTGACCCCATCTGCAGCAAGTTGATGTTGGAGGTCTTTGGAGGTGGTCTGTTGGCTGTTTTGACCGTTCTCACCGTCTTTCGCCTTCTCCTCTCCAATATTTTATGTGGCTGCCACTTCTGGCCTTAACAAGAACCATGCCTGTGCTCTTCCATTTCATAGAAACATAGAAAAGTGACGGCAGAAAAAGACTGAGTAGTCCATCGAGTCTGCCCCTTTTTATTTACTTTTTTGTTTTTACATTAACTTTGTTGTCTGACTATAGATTTATGTTTATCCCAAGCATGTTTGAAGCCATTTACTGTGTTCATCACTATGTTGCTGTAGCGGTACCCCTGAAGGAGCTGCTAATGAAATTTATATTTTCCCGAGCCTCCCACTGAATATTCTGCAGCCAGTCACTATTGTATTTCCACACAGCCAGGTGCACACACAATCCTGCTTGTTTCCAATGACCAGTCTAGGGGATGAATTTTCAATGCTTTATTTGTAGAACTTGGATAGGAGAAGGGTAGAGATAGGATACTCCAAGTAACTGAATGTAACTGAGGACAAATTCTCTCTAGGTTCTCTACAGCAGGCAGTCAGTGGCTTCACACAGCAGACTGACTCCAGTGAAACAAGTCCATCTTTAAGCAAGAAAGGACATGCCGGACTTTGTTTCTTCAAGACACTCTCCAGTGTCTCCTTTCTAGCCGGACACCCAATAAAGCTGATATGAGAGCAGGGGAAATTCTAGCACACAGTCTCAGGGATTCTCTCACAGATCTGTACTCACATCATGTCCTTTGACAGTCGGTAGCCCTTTCTGCCAACCTCCAAGCGACACTTTGCCACTGCAGTATCAGACCGAATCCAGAGACATCCTCCCTCTGTCAGCTTTCAAAGGACTGTGGGTTGCAGCTTCAGCGTCCGGATAGGCCTCGATTAGGCCTAGCAGCCGGCAGCCTCCTGGATAGGCTCTCGGGCCTAGCAGCCAGGAGCTAAACATACCCCTCACCCCTCAAGCTTGGGTGGGCTGGGACTCCTAACCTTGAGCCCATGTGCTCCCTTTTATATGAAGGTGTTCACCCAAGAAGCAGTGGGTCACCACTCCCCTGCTAGCTGGTCAGAACCACCTTCAAATACACCTGCTGTGACTGGCTGAGGCTTTTCCCCTCTGTCCAATAGGAACCAGTACTACTGGACATGGTAAAAGATCTCCAGACCATATGAAACAGCACCAGAGCACACAGAGCAGACCTTACTTAAATCAGGCTCCCTGATAAGCAGGCAGCATGTAAATGTACCTGTCAGCTCTTCTGTTAAGCAGATAGAGCCAAAACTATATACACTCACTAGTACCCAAACTAGGAGGGCGCTACATCGCTCACAGTGGACACTTTTTGTATAACTTTTTGTAGCCTTCCCCTAAACCATAATGTAGAACAATCGTTGTTTTCAGGTCATTTGAGAGTTGTTTTGAGGCCCCCATGTTGCCACTCTTCAGAGGAGCGTCAAAGAGAACAACAACTTGCAATTGGCCACCTTAAATACCCTTTTCTCATGATTGGATGCACCTGTCTATGAAGTTCAAGGCTTAATGAGCTCACCAAACCAATTGTGTGCTCCAATTAATCAGTGCTAAGTAGTTACAGGTATTCAAATCAACAGAATGACAAGGGTGCCCAAATTTATGCACCTGTCTAATTTCATTTTGATGCATATTGCACATTTTATGTTAATACAATAAACCTCATTTCACTGCTGAAATATTACTGTGTCCTTCAGTTATTTGATAGATCAAAATGAAATTGCTGACCCAAACACCCAAATATTTATAAATGACAATCATGGAAATTGTCAGGGATTCCTAAACTTTTGCATACAACTGTAAATCTCACTACTCCAAATCTGCACTACTCAAATTCCCACTGTCCTATGCTCACCACTCAACTTCCAGTGCCCCAATTCCTACCACTCAAATCCCAGTGCCCCAATCCCCACCACCCAAATCCCAGTGCCCCAATCCTTACCACTCAAATCCCAGCACCCCAATCCCCACCACTCAAATCCGAGCACCCCAATCCCCACCACTCAAACCCTACTATCCCATGATCACCACTCAAATCCCAGTGCCCCAATCCCTCCCCACTCAAATCCCACTTCCCTAATCCCCACCACTCAAATCCCAGCGCCCAATCCTTACCACTCAAATCCCACTCCCCCAATCCCCACCACTCAAATCCCACCACCCCAATTCCCACCACTCATATCCCACCACCCCAAGCCACACCACTTAAATTCCACTACCCCAATTCTCACCACTCAAATCCCACCACCCCAAGCCACACCACTTAAATCCCACTGCCCCAGTTTCCACCATCAAATCCACATATTGTAACTTCACCCACCAATCCAATTGTTACCACCCTTATCCCTACCACTCTAATTCCAACCCCCCTAAACCCTATCACCCAATTCTCACCATTTAAATTCCAACCATTTCAATCCCCACCACTCAAATCTCACTGCCCCAGTCCCTGCCACTCAAATCCCCACTGCTTTGTGTTCACCACTTCAATCTCCACCACACTAATCCCCACTACTCAAATCCCACTTCCCCAATCCCCACCACTCTAATCTCCACTGATCCAATCCCCACTGCCCATGTCCCCACCACTCAAATTCTAAGCATTCCAACCCCCACCATCCCAATTTCCACCATTAAAATTCCAACCACCTCAGTCTTTACCATTCACCACCCCAACCAGCACCACTCAAATCCCTATCATTTTAATCTTCACCAAGCCATTTGCCACCACCCCATCCCTACCATTCACATTCAAACTGCTCTAATCCCCACCTCCTCTAATTCTCACCATTTAACTTCCAACCATCTCAATCCCCACTACTCACATCTCACCACCGCATTCCCCACCACTCTAATTTCCACTGATCCAATCCCCACCACTCTAATTTCCACTGATCCAATCCCCACCACTCAAATCCCCATCATTATAACCTCTGCAGATCCAGTAGCCGCCACACAAATCCATACCGTTCTTATCCTCACCACTCAAGTCCCCACTATCCTAATCCCCACCACTTTCTACAACTTCAATTCCCATAACTTTAATCCCCACCTATTTTATTCCCACCACATGAATCCCTGCCTCTCTAATTCCTCAGCACCTTGTCACTCCGATCTCCACTGCTCCAATCCCCACACTCCAATTACAACTGCTCAAATCCCCATCACCTTAAACCCTACCACTTCAATCCCCACCTCTCTAATCCTCAACAATCACATACCTACTTCTTTGATCCCACAGGCCCAATTCCCACCATCCCAACCCCCATTGCACTAGTCTCTGCCATTCCAATCCCCACCTCCCCAATTACAACTGCTCCAATATATCCCACCCTAATCCCACAGCTCTAATACCCACCTATTTTATTCCCACTAAATGAATCCATGCCACTCGAATTCTGCTGCCCCCACCCCTTCAATTACAACTGCACAAATCCCTGCTGCTCTGACCCCCTTCCCCCAAATCCGTACCACTTCCATGCTCACCACTCCAGTCCTCAACAAACACATACATGCTGCTTTAATCCCCAAAGCCCCAATCCCCACCATCTCAACCCCCATTGCTCTAATCTCTGCCCACTCTAATCCCTACTTTCCCAATACCCACCGCTCCTACCAAAAATGCAATCCCCACCACAATAATCTCCTTTGTTCCAATCTGCCACTCCAATCCCCACCACCCCAATCCACATTGTGCAACTAAAGAAATCCTAAAATAGAGAAATGGACATTTATAGAAAAAAAAGATTGTAAAATAAAAATTCAGCTCGGTGTCATAAAACGTTGTGTACTTGTGAAGAAGATCCTCATGCTACAGATGTACATAGCTTTTACAGCCGTACATTTTTTTTATAACTGTTCCCAGCAGGAAGCTCCTGGCCTTGGAAGATGAATTTGGACAGCCCTGTTGTAGTTATTTTCAGTGCCTGTCAGGGCTGATTTAACGTAAAACCGTAAACTGAAGGTTTTATATACTCTTGTGTTACCAAAGGCAGATCAGGGACAAAAGCACTTACCAACCTTATACTTCATTACCAGAACAATGCCATGTTCCTTTTTTTTTTTTTTTTTTAATTCCTTTATTGAACCAACAAGTGCATTACACAAGGTAAGGTATAGATCAAGCTAGTTAAAAATGTATACGTATTTTGGAGACAATTATTGAATATCTGCCTTGGCTTCAGAGGCAGCTTAAAGTGGAGTTCCACCCATGTAAAAGTCAGCAGCTACAAAAAGTGTAGTTGCTGACTTTTAATAATCGGACACTCGCCTGTCCCGGGCTCCAGCGATGCGGTCGCCCGAGGCAGGGCCATCTTTAAAGCAGGGCAAAAGGGACAGCTACCCTGGGCCCTGTCATTGTTGTGGGGCCCAAAGCAGCTGCCTCATACTTGCCAGCTATCCTGGTTTAAATTCCCTTGTCCCTTGAAGTTTTAGACCTGTGCTGTGTCCCGATATCTAAGTGCTGCTACTAAAGCTGCCCAACTCTGCCCTATTGTTGTGTACAGATGACTCACCTGCAGACCCTATGTTTACATGTAAATAACCAGCATTGATATGTAAATAGTGGCGGTCAGCTGTGCTGATATGTAAACAAAGGTAGCATTCATATGTATATCATGCCCCCCTGAGATCATAATTACCATCACCTATACTGGATGCTGCCCACTGGGGAGACAAAGGCATGCTTGAAATTCCACATGTCAGCAGGTGCATGAGGGTGTCATCAATAATTGATGCCACTGCTGTGTATCTGCTGAAGGGCAGCACATTTCTGTAGTGTCAGGAAATCGACTTTGCGCTCCCCAGTCCATGGTGTGCAGGCAGTGAGGAGATGATGTGCTGTAACCTCTAGCAACCAATCAGTGAGCAGTATTGATGTACAGTAATCTCTAGCAACCAAACAAGCAGAAAGCATGTGCTGTAACTTCTAGCAACTAATCAGTGAGATGTAATGTGTGCTGTAACCTCTAGTAGCCAGTCAGTAAGTGGTAATGATATGCTGTAACCTCTGGCAACCAATCAAAATCCCTGCTGGTCTGATTCAGTAAACTGATTTTGAGTCTTTTTGACATTTATTGTATGTCTCAGAGCAGGTGGAGAGTGAAATTGCATGGGGGGCCCAAGAAAATATTTGCCCAGGGTCCAATCAATATTAAAGACGGCCCTGGCACGAGGGCTCGCTCTTTGCCCCCTCCCCTCAGTGGCGCCGGCATCACAGGTGTGGGCACCCAGCTCTGGCTTCAAAGTGGGATGCGCACCGCGCCTTGTGACTGTGATGTGTCCCAGAAGATCGCAGAGAGGGAGGGGGGAAGGTGGACTCCCTTCCTGGAGCCACGGCGCCAGGGGAGGAAGTGGACCTGGGACCCTGTGAAAACAGGGTCCCTGGTCACCCTCCCCAAAAAAGACATGCCAATTGTGGCATGTCACCTTCCGTTAAAGAAATAACGGGATTGGGAGTGGATGCCGTGTGGCCAGTATAGTGCAAAAAGAAGGACAGAGTCCATCATATATGGTCAGCTACATAAAAGCAGCAAGGAGATAACAACGGAGGGTCCTCCACGCTGAATATATTCACACTGAAAGAGGGGAAAGCAGCAGGGGGGAGAACCAGATAGGGAAAAACGAGGAAAGCTGAGAAAGGGAAAAACACATACAGCGAGAAGTGAGACAAGAGACAAAAGAAAACGACTTGGAGAGCCAGGGGGGTGTCAAAGAGGTAGACTCTCTTACCCACAGCCTTGCAAACACCCATGGAAAGATCAGCCTGGCTGTCAGGCCTCCTGCAGATATGCATCCGTAAAAATGAAATACTGCCATGGTCTCCATGTGTCACGAAAGGACTCCTCCCGATTGTGGAAGGTAGCTGTAATGTCCCTAAGCTCATAGATTTTTGAGAACCAAAGAGACCTCGAGGGCGGGTTCACAGACCTCCAGCACAGAGAGATACATGTCTTGGCCGCATTTAGTAGCTGGATGGTGAGAGAGGCCTTGTATTTTTTAATGGGTCGTTGTGTGAGGTGCAGCAGGCATACCACTGTCAGCTAGATCAATGTTGGTCAGATGTTTGATGGTGCGAGCCACCTCTCGCCAGAATGGTTTAATTTTCAGGCAGTCCCAAAAAATGTGTAGCATTGTACCCGGCCCAGCATTTCATCGCCAGCATGTGTCAGGAACTTGCGGGAAAATGCGGTGTAAGGTCATGGGTACCCTATACCATCTCGTCAGGATCTTATAGCTAACTTCTTGCACCTTCGCGGCTATGAATGATTTCTGCGCAAAATGGAGGAATTTTTTCTTTTTGTGAGTCAGTAAATTGCATGTTGAGGCCAGACTCCCATCCTGATAGGAAGGTAGGGGAGAAATCAGGCGCTGGTCGGATCAAAGCAGCGTAGATGGTAGAGAGCCCATGGCAGATTGGTTCCCCCTTATGACACAGACATTCCAACTCGATGAGCTGGCGAGAGATACCTGGAGCACGGGAGCAGCGGCGGAGAAAATGTTGAAGCTGGAGACCACTCCAGAAGTCAAGGGGAGGATCAGCGGCGGAAGCAAGCGCAGCCAGGGAGAGTTTACTGTCTGAATCAAAGAAATCCCAAAGATGGACATGGCCACTAGACATCAGCCGAAGAAATTGGGGGTTCTGAAGGCCAGGTTCGAACTCCGGATTACCTAAAATAAGGACCATTGGAGAGGGTATAGGAGAGATCAGAGTGCTACGGAATGCAGCCCTAGACACCTGTAAGGTACTTTCCAATGTGGGGTGGTCACTAAGTGATCTCGGGAGTGGCAAGGTAAGCCATGGCCAACTTTTGGCCTTACCTCCTGAATCCTCTAATTCCATAACCACCAAGTGCTTTGCCTCCGTGTGACAGTACCAGTCAACCAGCCTTGCGAGATGGGTTGCCCGGTAGTTGGCCCGCACATCAGGAAGTCCCACTCCACCCCGACCTTTAGGAAGATGGAGAAGTTGGAGCTGAATGCGTGGCTTTGGATGTGACCACACAAACTCACGGGAACAAGGAGGTTATACTCTTGAAAAAAGAGGGGGGCAGTAGGATAGGGAGTGCTTGCATCAAGTACAGGATCCTAGGTAGTAGAGTCATCTTCAGGGCGTTGCAACGACCGAACCAGGTCAAGGTAAGCGTATGCCAATGTAGTAGGTCAGACTTCACTTGGGTAAGCAGAGGATCAAAATTAGCAGAATAAAGAGCAGCTGAGGTAATATTTACTCCAAGATAGCAGATGGGATCAGGTGCCCACCGGAAGGAGGAGGGACGAAGGCTCTCAACCATGGCCTGGTCCAGCAAGATGGGAAGGGCTGAAGACTTTGATTTGTTAATTCGGAAATTGGACAGTGCTCCATATGTCTGCAACGAATGTAACAACTTTGGCAGAGACACCAATGGGTTAGTCAAAAAGAAGATCAGGTCACCTTATCTTCCAATAGCCTTGGATTTCGGGATCCGACCGTACTGTACACAGGAAGGGTTCCAAGGAAAGAATAAAGATTAGAGGTAATAAGGGGCAGCCCTGACGTGTTCCGTTTGTAATCGTGAAGAAGTTTGAACGGGTTTCATTAACCTTGACTGCAGCTGAGGGGCGCGAATATAAAGAGGAAATCCAGTTCACCCTGTCAAAAGCCTTCTCCGCGTCCGTGGACAGCAAGAGAAGGGAGCGACGAGCAGTCCTAGCGGCCTGGATCAGGTTCACTACTCGGATGGTGTTGTCTCGGGGTTCCCTCAAGCATACGAGTCCCACTTGGTCACGGTGGATTAGGTGTGGAATGTGAGGGAACAGCCTGTTAGCCTGAATTTTTGAAAATAGCTTGAGGTCAGCATTTAACAATGCTATGGGACGGTATTTCCCACACTGGGAGAGGTCCTTCCCCCTTTAGGGATCAAACAGATGTAAGCTCTCAAGGTATCTATGGGCACAGGTTGTCCCTCTGTAAGGGAATTAAGTGCCGAAACGAGGTGCAGGGACAGAACCTCAAAAAAGGCCTTATAATACGCTGGAGTGCGCCCATCCGGGCCAGAGGCTTTCTTAGGTTTAGAATCAGCCAGAGCCGCACCCAGTTCCTCCACCATAATAGGCTCCTCCAATTCTTCTTTCATCTCGGCAGAGAGTGAAGGCATGCCTGAAGATTCTATGTAAGACTGGATTGCCGGCCAAGCAGTCGTAGGGGGATCCTCCAGAGAGGAGGGACTAAGATTGTAAAGTCTTTGATAAAAAGGAGCAGAATTCTGCCGCCATGGCAGAGGAAGTGGTCAACCGCTGCCCTGTAGAAGCTGTGATGGAAGGAATATAAGTTCTGGTTCGGGGCCCACGTAGAGCCCGGGCCAGTAACGTGCCTGGTTTGTTAGAGTATTCATACATAGTACGACGTGCCTATGCTAATTTCTGCTTTATTTTATGAAAGAGAAGGGACCGAAGTTCCTCTCGAACCTTGATGAGGTCCTGGTAGGTGGACTGTGCATGGCTTGCCTTGTGGGAGCACTCTAAACTGCGCAGCTTCGAAAAAAGTTTGTCTGTCCGGTGGGAACATTCCCGCTTGAGCCGGGACCCTATTCTGATCAGGACTCCCGGGACAACTGGTTTATGCGCCTATCAGAGTATCAAAGGGTTGTCGACCAAATCCCAGTTAAGAGAGAAGTACTCCATTAAGTCAGCCCACAGCTCGTTCCTCGTGTCTTCAGACTGTAACAAAGCTTTATTCAGCCTCCGAGATGGGGGGCTTAATGTAACTGGACCCACTTGGAGTGTCAAGTGGACTGGAGCATGGTCAGAGAACGAGATGACATCAATGCACGCAGACTCAACTCTAGGCAGATCTTTGTGTGTGACCATAAGATAATCAAGGCATGAATAGGTGTGATGAACTGAGGCAAAATAGTAGTAGTCCCATTCTTGCGGATTCAGTAACCTCCAGGGGCCGACCAGATGCAGAAGTTGCAGGTCCGCATTTAAATGCTTCAAACGAGAATACACAAGATGAGAAGAGCCCTGTGACACATCTAGCAGAGGGTCCATAGCGAAATTCAGATCCCCCAAAGACCAAAAGCCCCTCCGAAAATGCCAGGAGAACTAGAATAAGGTCACGCAAAAACTGGGTTTGATCCACATTAGGGAAATAAACGTTGGCGAAAGTGACCTGCACATCCAGAATTTTCCCCTTGAGTAAGAGAAAGCGGCCCTGCATGTGCAGACGCACCTCACCAAGGGACCATGGCACTGACTTGGTGATCAAAATGCTGACCCTTTTGGATTTTGTTACAGACGAGGGACTGTGATACAACAATGGAAAGTCTTTATTGGTCAATCTAGGGACGTTGTCGCTCCTGAAGTGCTTTTTTTGTAGGAATGCAACTTGGGTTTTACTTTTACGTAGATCACAATAGGTAAGTGGAAACCCGATTTGGGGTTCCATGGACTTTGAAGGTGCCAAAAAATATCAAACAAAAATTTAATAAAATCATCAGAGTTTTTTATTTGTACAAAACATTCTTTTTTAAAAAGAAATATGAAAGTTCACGTATAAGAGACATTTTTACAATGGCTTCATCAACAAGAACAAATCATACAGATTGTCAGCTAAACCCCGCTCAACATGTTTCACCCGACAAACGGACTTCCTCAGGAGACTTGTTGGGGCTGACTATGAGTAAAAGAAAAACAAAACATGCATAATATAATATACAAACATACATCTCAATTGATGACTTTATTCAATTTTTGTTTGATATTTTTTGGCACCTTCAAAGTCCATGGAACCCCAAATCGGGTTTCCACTTACCTATTGTGATACATTGTTCTATTTGGACGTGGTGCTATTTGGCCTCTCTCTTGCTCATTCTCTCTCTTACGTAGATCAGCTAGCAGCCGAGAGCATTTCTCCAGGACATTTAGTCCTCGCACATTGAGGGAGGTGACCTTAAGACGACCAATAGTAGACCGCAGTGGAGTTGAGGGAGCAGGCGGCCGAACAGGAGAAAACTGCACTAGGTGGCCCCAGGTGAGAGAGACAGAAACCACAAATAGAGTAAGGAAAGAAGGAGGGGGAAAAGGTGGAAAAATTAGAGGGGAAGCAAAGGGGGAGAGCAAAAGGGAAGGATGTGATTAATCTACAAAAGCACGTAACACTTGGGTCCCTAACTGAGCACCACAATACCCAGTAAGGGAGCCGTCCAAATGGAGAGTGGCTAGTGACGCCGCGAAGTGGTCAAGAGTGGAGATGCAGAAATCAGGGATCATGAGAGAACATAATGATCTAAATATGAAAATAAAAATAAAACTGCCGGAAAATGTGAGGTAATCATAACAGCACAGATGAACAGAGGGTAGTGCCTCGGGCGGGAGTCCAGGTACAGTTCAAAGGAGTCAACACTAAAAGCGAGGAGGGATGCAGAACTTAGCTGCCCATCACATCCGGCCCGGAGGCACCAAGCACAAAGGGACCCTCCTCTTGGCACAAAACAACTTATGGCAGGGCGGGCAGACCCTTTGAAGACCAAACAGTAGAATTCGAAAATAACAAAGAACATTTGAAATAATAACTAACTAATAAATAACTATTAAATTATAGGTATTGGAATTTCCTTTCAAATTTGGCTGTTAGTGAACTGAAATATGAAATGTATCGCTAACAGCCATATTTTCAAAGGAAATTCCAATACCTATAATTTAATAGTTATTTATTAGTTAGTTATTATTTCAAATGTTCTTTGTTATTTTCAAATTTTTGGATTTCCGAATTTTCGTCTGTTCCGATTGCCGATGCAGAAGTCTATAAGGCAGCAATTCAATAATCACCAATATAGGAGGCACTGTATTGACCACCAATATTCAGTGGCACTTCATTGGCCATAAGGATAACAGGGCACTTTTTTGACCACCAATATAAAAAGGCACTTAATTGACCACCAATATAACAGGACCTCTCTCAACTGTTGTACTTATTAGGGGTTTCCCAAGACCTGAATGTTATTTCAAGGGTTTCCCCATGTTATACAAGTTGAGAAAGGTTGACAATGTGCTTGCTGCTTGGTCTGCTGCTTGGATAAGATATTTCTGCCCAGCACTAGACATTGAGGAGCAGACAAAAATGCCTGTGTGTCTGGTACACAGAATGACTGTCTTCTTTTTTCAGCTATACTCCCCTAGACATGGATGATTAGCACTGCGAGTAGAGTTGAGCGAACCCGAACGGTAAAGTTCGGGTTCGTACCGAACTTTGGGGTGTCCATGACCCGGACCCGAACCCGGACTTTTGAAAAAAAGTTTGGGTTCGGGTTCTAGGTTCGGGTATTTGATCACGCATGTTGAATAGCTGCAGGGCAGCCAATCAACAAGTGTTTCACTGGTTTGCTCTTAGAAGCCATCAAAGCCATGCCTACTAATGGCATGGCTGTGATTGGCCAGTGCATCATGTGACCCAGCCTCTGTATAAGCTGGAGTCACGTAGTGCTGCATGTCACATGCTCTCAGGCTAGTGTAGGGAGAGGATGCTGCCAGTGCTGTGAGGGACAGATTGCAGATATAAATAACATCTCATCCTGCATTACAGAACGATCTGATTGTGGACTAGGTAGAGATTACTACTACTACTGCTTTGCGGGACAGATTGCAGATCTAATAACAACTCATCCTGCATTACAGAACAATCTGACTGGACTAGGTAGAGTCTACTGCTTAGAGGGACAGATTATTGTTCTAAAATCATCGCCTACTCCTATAGGGTCAGGTTCCTGCTGTTGCTGTAAGGGACAGATTATTGTTCAAAAATCATTGCCTACTCCTATAGGGTCAGGTTCCTGCTGTTGCTGTAAGGGACAGATTATTGTTCTAAAATCATTTTACTTCCTTTTGCAGCCCTCTAGCACTTTCCAGGACTTTTTTACAGTCATTTTTGTGCCGAAAAGTTCGGGTCCCCATTGACTTCAATGGGGTTCGGGGTCAAGTTCGGTACCGAACCTGAACTTTTTGCGAAGTTCGGCCGAACCCGAACATCCAGGTGTCCGCTCAACTCTAGCTGCGAGCCCTAGGTGTCAGGGCCTAGCATTATTGCTACTCTGTAATCTTAAAGAAAGGAAGGAATTTGCAGACCAGCTTCTAGGACATCTTCTCTACACTCCTCATTCACTTTTTAATGCAAGAACATTGTCCTACCAACCAGAAATGGTAGAGCAGGTGAGCTCCAAACCCTGTTAAATCTTTCTTTTCCTCCAGTGTGAAGCCATGTTTTATTGTTGCAATGTGCGTAGCTGTCCTGTATTTCGGTTGGACAGTCCTATAAGTATTTTGACATCGGTCAAATGTCGAACAGCATACCTCTCAACCATCCTGGCTTCGCCTGGACTGTCCAAAGAGTTAATTTACATTCCAGCGTACCGGCAAATCCCTGCTGAATCCCGGAGCCCAGTGCCGAAACCCGTTCTGGCACTGAGCTCCAGGAACTGGCCTGGCAGGAGTGTCCAGGGTTCCACACGCTTTTATCAGTCCTTGGCTCAGTCATTGTACACAGACTGGAGGAGGAGCCGGGGAGGATGGACACCTCTGCATGAGCTGCGCTGATCTGAGATCTGCAGTGAGTTTACTATGAATAGAGAGCTACAAAGGAGGGGGGCACTGTTACCAAGAAAAGGGGTGGAGGGGGGCAGGTAACAAAGGCGGTACACATGGAGGAGCAATTTAGGTCGTCCAGGGTAAGAGGATATGTACTGAGGGTGCTTTTGGAGGGGAGAGGACTTGTGCTAGAAGGGGGAGTGGATCTAAAATCCCCCTTACCCCACCTTTTATCATAAGTCCTCTCTCCTATCAATGTGCCCCTCCAGTACATAGCCTCCCCACTCAACCTAGGAAAAATCATCTTACCTCCCAGAGCACCCCCCAGCATATATTCAACCCCCGCTCCAGCCCACCTTATAGCACAAGTCCTCTCCCCTCCTAGAGCATCCTCCACCAAATATCTGACACCCCTCCAACCCACCTTCTAGCACAAGTCTTCTCTCCTCCCAGAGCATCCCCCAGCATATATTTGACCCCCCAAACCCACCCACCAGCATATATCCAAAACCTTGGTTTTGTTTAACCATGCCCCTTAAGCCACTCCCAATGTAAAGTTTGCCCACACCCTTTTTGCAGTGGCGTGCTACACACGCCATGGGTATCTGCCTCCCTTAAGTGTCCCCTATTCTCAAGTTTGAATGTTGGGAGGTACAGTATGCCTAACAGGTTAGCATGCTTATGGGTTTGGCCCTTTGAGTTCTCAAGGTGTACATAATGTACCCTACATTATTTACCCTCTACCCTCCAGTATCTTACCTACTTCTTGAACTGAGATGCTGGCTCAGAGATAACAAAAATTATGTAAATCCTGGAGTCTATGCAGTTCTTGGCTGCTTTCACAAATGTCTGCTGAACCTTGTGACTTGCTACAAAGTTACAGTGTTGCAGTCTCATCACTGGGGGAGGAGAGACTGAAGAAATGCTTCCTCCTGCATGCAGCAGAATGACATCATCCCAGCCTAGGCAAAGTGACTTATTGGAGGTCAAGGGTGGCTTTTTAATGATAAAAGGTCATGAAAAATTATACTGTAAGTGTACAGGTGCTGGTCATATAATTAGAATATGATCAAAAAGTTGATTTATTTCACTAATTCCATTCAAAAAGTGAAACTTGTGTATTATATTCATTCATTACACACAGACTGATATGTTTCAAATGTTTATTTCTTTTAATTTTGATTATTATAACTGACAACTAAGGAAAATCCCAAATTCAGTATCTCATAAAATTAGATTATTACTTAAGACTAGAGTTGAGCGAACCTCTGGAAGTTCGGGTTCTGCTGGTCCGTCCGAACTTCGGGACAAAGTCCGGGTCCGGGTCCGGACGGAACCCGAACGATCGCACGGACAACGAACCCCATTGAAATAAATGGGGACCCGAACTTTTATGCACAAAAATGGCTGTAACAAAGTCCTGGAAAGCCCCAGAGGGCTGCAAAAGGAAGTAAAATGGGGGTAAGGGTAGGGCAAGTGCCCTACAAAAAAATGGGGACAGGGAAATAACTGTAAATATTTTTTAAAAAATAAAAACATAAAAAAAGCAAAAATGGAGGTGAATGTGGATCATCTTCAAACTGTGTCTGAAAAGTATTAATTAATGGTAGAAGCCATATAACTGTTCTAAAATCATCTTCAAACTAGGGCAAGTGCCCTACAAATAAATGGGGATAGGGAAAATAAATTAAAATCAAGTAAAAAAACGGGAAGGGGGGTGGATGTGGAGTAGGAGCCTAGAGGTTGACTAGGCCGTGACCGTGGCAGTGTAGGTGGAAGTGGCGGTGGTAGAGGAGTAGGAGGAGGTAGCCTGGTAACATGGTTTTTTTTTGTATTGAGGCCTATTCAAAAAAAGAAGTATATGAATGGCTGTGTGAGTCCGGTCTAAATGTTTATTCTGCACAAGGTACAGACAAGTCTTGTGGGATCCATGCC
>BLSH010288653.1:89504-100783 GCA_018402905.1 Glandirana rugosa
TATGCCTCCCCCCCTCTCTGTCCATCCCCCCCAATCTCTCTCTCTCTCTCTCTCCCCTTTCACCATGTCTCCCTCCCTCACGTTCTTCTCTCTCTCTCTCTCTCTCTCTCTCTCTCTCAGGGAAGAGCTACGCTGTGACGCATCTTTGGGTTCTGGTCGTTCTGCACTGGGGGCGTCACACGACTCGCTCTGGACCAATAAATAGATAATAGATAAATAATATAATCCCACAAAGCTTCCTCTTCCTCGGACCCCCCAGAAGCTGTTGTGTCTGAATACTATGGAGAAAGTTTGCAGCAGCTGCTCTCTGTCATCAATTCCAAGAAAGAAGCCACAAATCCCCCGGAGACTCGCAGTGTGGAAGACTGAGCCTTGTCTGAGTCACAAACCAGCCAGGACCTTCCAGGTCTGTGAGCTCAGTACAGGCCAGGGTCAAACTTAGGGTCCAAATATGGACCCGGGCCCCCCTTGGGCACTCCACCTAGGGTGAAAAGCTTTGTGACGATTACTCATCCTTATCTTTCCCCCTAGGTCTTCTCCTTTCCCTTTCTCTGCTCTCCTCCCCCAGTACTCTAAAAATTGCTCGCTCCTTATCTAGACGGACCTACCATCCACCAGTTGCTTGGCCTATCACAGCAGTCCCCATACTGTGGCCTGCGGGCCGGATGTGGCCCTTTGCTTATCTTTTACCAGCCCTTGGGGCACTATTCTTCTCATTGATACAAGACATTATTCCTCCCACTGACACCAATGATGAGGCGCCATTCCTCCTACAGATACCAATGATGGGGCACTATTCTTCCCACTGACACTAATGATGGGGCACTATTCCTCCCACTGACACCAATGATGGGGCACTACTCCTCCCACTGACACCAATGATGGGGCACTACTCCTCCCACTGACACCAATGATGGGGCACTATTCCTCCCACTGACACCAATGATGGGGCACTATTCCCCCCACTGACACCAATGATGGGGCACTACTCCCACTGACACCAATGATGGGGCACTATTCCCCCCACTGACACCAATGATGGGGCACTATTCCTCCCACTGATACCAATGATGGGACACTATTCCTCCTACTGACACCAATGATGGGGCACTATTCCTCCCACTAACACCAATGATGTGGCACTATTCCTTCCACTGACACCAATGATGGGGCACTATTCCTCCCACTGACACCAATGATGGGACACTATTCCTCCCACTGATACCAATAATGGGGCACTATTCTTCCCACTAACACTAGCGATGGGGTGCTATTCCTCACACTTATACCAATGATGGGGCACTATTCCTCCCACTGATACCAATGATGGGACACTATTCCTCCTACTGACACCAATGATGGGGCACTATTCCTTCCACTAACACCAATGATGTGGCACTATTCCTTCCACTGACACCAATGATGGGGCACTATTCCTCCCACTGATACCAATGATGGGGCACTATTCCTCCCACTGATACCAATGATGGGGCACTATTCCTCCCACTAACACCAATGATGGGCACTATTCCTTCCACTGACACCAATGATGGGGCGCTATCCCTCCCACTGACACCAATGATGATGGGGCGCTATTCCTCCTACTAACACTAATGATGGGGCGCTATTCCTCCCACTGACACCAATGATGGGACACTATTCCTCCCACTGATACCAATGATGGGGCACTATTCCTCCTACTAACACTAATGATGGGGCGCTATTCCTCCCACTGACACCAATGATGGGACACTATTCCTCCCACTGATACCAATAATGGGGCACTATTCTTCCCACTGACACCAATGATGGGGCACTATTCCTCCCACTAACACCAATGATGGGGCACTATTCCTCCCACTGATACCAATGATGGGGCACTATTCTTCCTACTGACACCAATGATGGGGCACTATTCCTCCCACTGACCCCAATGATGGGGCACTATTCCTTCCACAGACACCAATAATGGGCCACTATTCCTCACACTGATACCAATGATGGGGCACTATTCCTCCCACTAGCACCAATGATGGGGCACTATTCCTTCCGCTGACACCAATGATGGGGCGCTATTCCTCCCACTGACACCAATGATGGGGCACTATTCCTCCTACTAACAAAAATAATGGGGCTCTGTTCCTCCCACTGACACCAATTATGGGACACTATTCCTCCCACTGATACCAATAATGGGGCACTATTCTTCCCACTAACACTAGCGATGGGGCGCTATTCCTCACACTTATACCAATGATGGGGCACTATTCCTTCCACTGACACCAATGATGGGGCACTATTCCTCCCACTGATACCAATGATGGGGTACTATTCCTCCCACTAACACCAATGATGGGCACTATTCCTTCCACTGACACCAATGATGGGGCGCTATTCCTCCCACTGACACCAATGATGATGGGGCACTATTCCTCCTACTAACACCAATGATGGGGCGCTATTCCTCCCACTGACACCAATGATGGGACATTATTCCTCCCACTGATACCAATAATGGGGCACTATTCTTCCCACTGACACCAATGATGGGGCACTATTCCTCCTACTAACACCAATGATGGGGCGCTATTCCTCCCACTGACACCAATGATGGGACACTATTCCTCCCACTGATACCAATAATGGGGCATTATTCTTCCCACTGACACCAATGATGGGGCACTATTTCTCCCACTAACACCAATGATGGGGCACTATTCCTCCCACTGATACCAATGATTGGGGCACTATTCTTCCTACTGACACCAATGATGGGGCACTATTCCTTCCACTGACACCAATAATGGGGCACTATTCATCACACTGATACCAATGATGGGCACTATTCCTTCAACTGACACCAATGATGGGGCACTATTCCTCCCACTGATACCAATGATGGGGCACTATTCTTCCTACTGACACCAATGATGGGGCACTATTCCTTCCACTGACATCAATAATGGGGCACTATTCCTCACACTGATACCAATGATGGGCACTATTCCTTCCACTGACACCAATGATGGGGCACTATTCCTCTCACTGATACCAATGATGGGGCACTATTCCTCCCACTGATACCAATGATGGGGCACTATTCCTCCCACTGACACCAATGATGGGGCACTATTCCTCCCACTGATACCAATGACGGGGCACTATTCCTCCCACTGATACCAATGATGGGGCACTATTCCTCCCACTGATACCAATGATGGGGCACTATTCCTCCCACTGATACCAATGATGGGGCACTATATCTTCCACTGACACCAATGGTGGGACACTATTCCTTCTACTGACACCAGTGATGGGACACTATTCCTTCTACTGACACCAACGATGGGACGCTATTCCTCCCACTGATACCAATGATGGGGCACTATATCTTCCACTGACACCAATGGTGGGACACTATTCCTTCTACTGACACCAGTGATGGGACACTATTCCTCCCACTGACACCAATGATAGGGCACTATTCCTCCCACTGACACCAATGATGGGGCACTATTCCTCCCGCTGATACCAATAATGGGGCGCTATTCCTCCCACTGATACCAATGATGGGGCACTATATCTTCCACTGACACCAATGGTGGGACACTATTCCTTCTACTGACACCAGTGATGGGACACTATTCCTCCCACTGACACCAATGATAGGGCACTATTCCTCCCACTGACACCAATGATGGGGCACTATTCCTCCCACTGACACCAATGATGGGACACTATTCCTCCCTAATGTTCAGCAAGTGATGTGCTGGAGCAAGATAGAGAGGTGTGTATACTGGCGAGTGTATAAAGTGGTCCCATGTACAGAACTGTTCAATTCCTGGGCATCCCATAATCATTTAATAATAAAAATCAATCAGCGCAACTCAAGAATGCCTCAAAAAAGCAGGTGAACACCATGGGTAAATCAAATCCTATAGGTAAACAACATGACATAAAGTGCAGCGCTGTTAGTACTAAAACACATATCAAGATTAATATGTACAAAAACATGAAGCGTACAGTCCATATATATGACAGCCCTGTGTCTATGTGCTGGATATCAATATAAAGTGCTTCTGTGCAATTCCACCACCAAAGGTATCTATTCTGACTCCAACTGTTGCAATAGTGACTTATCCCTTGCTGAGACCTCTATGCCTGGCCTGTATAAGCAGATATAATCATCGCGGACAGTCTTTATCAGATAGCTTGAACTCACCAGGCACCGATTCTTCCATAAGCGTAGATTTATTGCAAATAGCAGGTACAGCATACAACAAATGTGGCAGATGATTGAAAGATGGTATCTGCAGGTCAAAACATGGTAATGTGTCCTAGGATGCGAGCAGATTGTGTGAGGTCACACTCAACTAATGTTGGCAAGGGTATGCCCTTCCTTGCCTTGATATGGGAGACCATGAACCCATTGGCCCTTCTGCCAGATGTTTCTACACGACCAAAACAGGTGTTGAGAGTATATGGTGTTGCATGTCCCTTTATGCCAAAGATCTCAAAGAATTTAGGCTTGACCAGGGATCTGTTGCTTTGCTCATCTATTATGGCATACATCCTGGTAGCTTTCTCAGGTTAATCCTTTGGATACATTTTGAGTAGATATACCTTGGCACAGCATTTGTGGCTTGATTCTTCTCCACAGACATCAGTACATGAAGAAGAGATGTTTGTAGTGGCTGAAGCATGGCCTTGTTGCTCCCCGCCATAATTTGATGCAGGGTCCAATGCAGATGGCTGCTGTGGATTGTCTGGAGGTGGAGCAGGATGCATAGCTGTAACGTGTTTGTCGCTGCTGCATTCTATGCACTTGATGGCAATTTTACTCTTTTTAGCAAAATGGTCATAGGAAGCACAGCACCTATAGCATATTGCAAGTTTCTGGAGAATCTCCCTGCATTCTTGGACAGTCTTTGCCCTAAGCCCACAATATTTCTTTAGAGGGTGAGATTTTTTGTGAATAGGGCACTGACGATTGGGATCTTTATCTCTATCACCCGAATCACTCTGGTGAGCGGGAGAGAGATGTCTGTCTTTTTAGCAAATACTGCTCTATATACAGGGGAGGGCTGGGCCAGGGTGCAGGGTAGCAATTGTCCCCCAGGCCAAATGGCCAACGGCCACTGCCCGCTTACACTTTTTTCTGGCCATGCCAGGTAAGCGGGGATCTACGGTGGCTCTCCTCTCTCTGCATTGTAGGCTGCATTGGATGGGCACTGGTGAGGCTGCAATGATGGGCACTGATCAGGCTGCACTGAATGGCACTGGTGAGGCTGCATTGATGGGCAATGATCGGGCTGCATTGATAGGAACTGATCACAGCTGCAATGATTGATACTGATCAGGCTGTGTTGATGGGCACTGGTGAGACTGCATTGATGGGCACTGATCAGGTTGCATTTGATAGGCACTGATGAGCTGCATTGATGCATTATTTTTGTTAAACCTCCTTTGTTGATATTAACATTAAATTATGTTACCACATTGTATCATATTTGTCTTGCTTCATAACATCAATATCCATTCTAAAACCAGGTGGGCATGGATGGTGAGCTGATTCTGTGGTTCAATGGGCCACTTGACTGGACTTGCCCCCCAGGCCTAAGGCTGCCAGCCCTCCCCTGTCTATATAAGTCTCTATGTTTAGCTGCTTTGTTATCATATCTTGATGAGGATGATGATGCAGGCAAGCTAGACTCACTGAAGCTGAAATAATTTCTCGTCCAGGCTTGTTCACTGATGAACCTGCAAAAATATGAGAAAGGAGGAAAGGATAGGTTATAGTCTCTTTTATATCTTGAGCCCCGCTGTGCCCATTTCTTTTGTAGGTGGTATGGCAGTTTAGACACCACTGGATGCACACCATGGGCGGTGTCCAGGTAGCTCAGCCCAGGTAGACAAGGGTCTGTCTTTGCCAACTCCAGCTCCATGAGGAGGTCACTTAATTCTTCAAGCTTGTGATGATGTTTGTTTACTATTTTTGGAAAGTTTTGCAGTCTCTTGAATAGAGCACTTTCTATGGCTTCAGAGCTACCATAGGTTTGTTCAGGTCTTGCCCATGCAGCAGCAAGACCTGCATCTAGGTACTCAACATGCACTGCTTTCAGTCTTTTAACACGATGTGCAGATTCTGGCCCCAGCCACGTTATGAGCAAATCAAGTTCCTCCTTGGCAGTAAGGTTAAGATCAGCAATAGAAGCTTTGAAGGTTGATCTCCAAGCTCTGTAGTTCTCTGGACAGTCATCGAACCTTGAGAGGCTAATTTTAATGAGCTTGCGGCAAATCATATATCTGGCGAAGTCAGACAGGTCTGATTTCTCACTCTTTGGTGCCAAAGTAACTTGTGGGACCCCTTGGGTGTGAAAGATCTCTGGTGAGTAAGGTTGAGGTTTACCAGGATAAAATGACATTGCAAGAGCATCTAGCTTAGTCTTTAAGGCTTCTGTTAGCTGTTGCTTGAACTGTGGCTTGTCGCTGGCAGTTACCTTGTTGTTGGCAGGAGGTGATGTGGTTTGCTGGGTGGGTGCCCTTGCTTTGTGGACTTGAAAAGGCTCAGGCTTGTGCGTGTCAGAGGTCTCTGTATTAAGAGTCCGAACAGTAATGTTAGTAGGTGGTATAGGTGATGATTCTGTATCATTGCAAACACTATGCATTAGCACATATTCACTGGTGCATTCAATTGGATCTATCACTTCTGCTGGAATAGAACAGTCCGAGTCAATACTTCCTCCCATTGCTTGTTCAAGGACCTTCAGACTTGCTAGGGCAGCTGCTTCCTCCCCTTTGAATTGTGGAATCTTTATTTGGGATTCCGGCTTTGCTCTGAGCTTCTATCTCTGCTTGGCGAGCTGCCGTCTCTGCTTGACCAGCTTTGTTCTGAGCTTCTATCTCTGCTTGGCGAGCTGCCATCTCTGCTTGACAAGCTTAATTCTGAGCTTCTATCTCTGCTTGGCAGGCTGCCATCTCTGCTTGACGAGCTTTGTTCTGAGCTTCTACCTCTGCTTGGCAAGCTGCCATCTCTGCTTGACCAGCTTTGTTCTGAGCTTCTATTTCTGCTTGGCAAGCTGCCATCTCTTCTTGACAAGCTTTGTTCTGAGCTTCTATTTCTGCTTGGCGAGCTGCCATCTCTGCTTGACGAGCTTAATTCTGAGCTTCTATCTCTGCTTGGCAGGCTGCCATCTCTGCTTGACTAGCTTTGTTCTGAGCTTCTACCTCTGCTTGGCGAGCTGCCATCTCTGCTTGACCAGCTTTGTTCTGAGCTTCTATCTCTGCTTGGCGAGCTGCCATCTCTGCTTGACCAGCTTTATTCTGAGCTTCTATCTCTGCTTGGCGAGCTGCCATCTCTGCTTGATGAGCTTTGTTCTGAGCTTCTACCTCTGCTTGGCGAGCTGCCATCTCTGCTTGACCAGCTTTGTTCTGAGCTTCTATTTCTGCTTGGCAAGCTGCCATCTCTTCTTGACAAGCTTTGTTCTGAGCTTCTATCTCTGCTTGGCGGGTTGCTATCTCTGCCTGAAGAGTTTTGCTTTGAGCTTCCATTTCAGCTTCCTATCTGGCAAAGGAGCTTAGCTCTTTATTTTCTTCCAGGCTTGCACAGACCTCTATTAGCTTGTCACTTAATGTTGAGCTTCTAGAGTGAGAAGATCTAGAAGAACGTGTTGTGAGCTTAGTAGAGGATTTTTGAGACCTGGTCTCCTGCAGTTTAGCGATGCGGAGATCCACCTTATCCTTAGCATCTTGCACTAAGAGATCTCTTTGTTGGTTTAGTTCATCAGGCTTAGACAGTTCTGCTAAAGACCCCTCTATATTAGAGTCCTTTAAGAAAGCTGTGTATTTTGCAGACAGCCGCTGGTAGCGCTCATGCGCTGCAGATAGGCGATCTGTAGAACTTCTTAATTCAGCTTGTTGATTGCAGCGTGGCAAGACTGGCATGCAGTATGTAGTGTTATCCCACAGTTCTGACAGATTGCTGGAGAGCTCATCTCTAGTGGTTTCATAGTTTTCTCTAAGTTTCTGTGTTGGTATTATTGTGCGTTTGGGTCTTACACTTTTCTCTGCAATATCTACAGAATCTGCTCCCTGTACATCTGTGTGGTCAGAGGCATGATGTAGCTGTGTAGATTCAGCAATAAAGGAATGTTCGGAAGCTTGTCTAGACATTTTTTCAAGCTTTGCAAAAAATGGTTACTGTCTCTATAAGAAGACGCACAGCAGCTTAGACAGTTGGGATAACACAGTCCAATGCAGAGAAACAGTTTTTAGCATTCACAGGTGAAGTGCAGTAAGCTTGTGCGACCATGTACTTTCAAAGGATGGCGGATGGCACTGAGCTTGATTGCAGATTAAACATACACATCTACACAGCAGGCTGTAGGAATTCTACCACATGTTTTGACTATTCTGACTCCAACTGTTGTAATAGTGACTTATCCCTTGCTGAGACCTCTATGCCTGGCCTGTATAAGCAGATATAATCACCGCGGACAGTCTTTATCAGATAGCTTAAACTCACCAGGCACTAATTCTTCCATAAGCGTATATGTATTGCAAATAGCAGGTACAGCAGACAACCAGATGGTTGAAAGATGGTATCAGCAGGTCAAAACATGGTAATGTGTCCTAGGATGTGAGCAGATTGTGTGAGGCCTAAAACATGAGTGGCCATCTTCTTCCTCATGAGACAGAGAGAGGACACAGGAAGAGGAAGTTACAACACAGAGTGAACTAGGAAGAGGAAATTGCCTGAGAAGCTGGGAGGGGCACACTTAGAAAACAGAATAGGATACTGCAATATCCAAAACAACCACAAGATGGCAGTATAATAACCAACTATATAAACATTTATATAACTATGCATAGCATTATACTTACTGTGCTGTTACATGTACTGTCATGTATCACTAGCTGCTCACCTTCCTGTCATGACTCTTATTACGAGGATCAGACAGCACTTGTTGTCTCAATATTGGAGATCATGTGGGAAGTTCCATCAACTTCCCACATGATCACCCACAATCATCGCTATTCCATGCTGTATGACGGCTCCTGTGGATTTTACATGGCTTATATGCTGTGCACTGGGCTACAGTGCCACCTTTGTGAGTACCCATTTTAATAAAGTAAGGATGTATTGGTTTACAAAACGGAGAGCACTATATGTCTCTTTCTTCTTACACGTGCCAAAAAAATTCCGCAAGTGAACCCATTTACAGGCGGTCCCCGGGTTACAAACAAGATAGGGACTGTAGGTTTGTTCATAAGTCGAATTTGTTTGTAAGTGGGAACAAGGACATTTTTTAAGTGTAGCTTCAGCCAAAACAAATATTTTTAAGCTTTTTGGATAGCATAGGGAAGGGGTATCACCCCTGTAATGTTTGTTTTGCTGTCTATGTTTCTGTTCAGAAGATTTCACCTCACTTCCTGTCCCAATGATAATTGGATTTTGAAAATTTTGGGTTGTTGTGGAAACAAAGCTTGGTGATAAAGCATCAGTGGAGACACCTTTTTCCCATAATAACTCTTACAGGAGTGAATTTCCCTTCCTAGGGGGAGATTTCCTCTCACTTCCTGTTGTCTACCTCCGTTTGTAAGTAGGAGTTGTTCATAAGTCGGATGTTCATAACTAGGGGACTGCCTGTATATATACCTGGACGTTCTTTGGTGTGCATTAAGTACCGGAGGCAGGGGCGTAACGATAGGGGTTGCAGGGGTTGCAATTGCAACCGGGCCCCATGGTCCAGGGGGCCCATGTGCCTCCCTTGTACACCTGAATAGGAGGGATGGCGGGGGTGGCATTTAGAGGACCCAATCTCCTCCATTTTCCTCTATCCAGTTTACTTGTCTTCTGCTGTTCCCAGGGCCCCTGTGTGCTTCCCTGGTCCCCCTGGGGCCTGCTGCAGAACTTGTGAAATGGCCCCACTGCAGTACCGTAATAAAGGGACCCACGATAGGCGTAAAGGGCCCCAGGATCAGTGGGAAGGACCCTGGCCAGGGGGCCCTTCATAATTTCTTGCACCGGGGCCCTGAAGGTTCTAGTTACGCCTCTGACCGGAGGCCACTATTGGATGGAACTTCCGATCCTGATGATGATCGCTGCATGTTTATTATCATCTAGTCCAATATTGGGACAACAAGCGCTGTCTGATCTTTATAATAAGGGTCATGACAGGAAGGTGAGCGGCTAGTGATACCTTTGGTGGTGGAATTGCACAGAAGCACTTTATATTGATATCCAGCACATAGACTCTGGGGTGTCATATATATGGACTCTACGCTTCATGTTTTTATACATATTAATCTAGATATGTGTTTTAGTACTAACAGTGCTGAACTTTATGTCATGTTGCATCCCATAATCATCCCTACCCCATCCAAGTTCAAATCCCCTAATAAAAAAATAAAACAAAGTACCACCCAGTTCTGTGTCTCCGGATGTGTGGAAAAGTGTGATTGAGGGCAGTGTGATCAGGTGAACCACAACAACCAGCTACCCCTAAGGAGGCCATTGGCTACATAAGCAATTGAACAGGTGCACCTAATAAAGTGAACGGTGGGTGTATATGTTTCTTGTTACTGACTATACCTGTACTGAGTCTATTTAGACCTCGGGACAGGTTGACAATGCAGAATGACATCACTGTGTGCACACAGCATGTGATCTTTGCTTCTGTTACAAGGTGACAACACCGGGTCCCTGTCTCCTGAATGTGCTTCTGGGTTGTCAGCATCCTAGAGAGATTGCAGGTAGGCAGGAAATGGCTGAAAAGGCTGCAGGAGATCAGCAGCATTGACTAAAATGGGGAAAAAAGATGGCTAAAAGGGGAAATTTTATTTCCCTATTTTTGAATTTTATGGGGGGGAAATGGCAGTTAATGCACGGAGCAAACTCATCGTCATCCAGTTCAGGTTAATATGTACTTAAATGGGCTCGTGTTCTGTTCTGCATACATCAGGATATAGTTATTCCAATCTGCAGAATAAATGCTTTCCTTCCTTACATAAAAAAAGACGTATTTTTGGGAAGTTGTATAACATTATGGAAAAGGGCAGCGAGATCCGGGGGCATAATGCAGACAGGATGGCGGTTTGGATCGGGTTCTGGAGGATGGGAAGCGGGCCGCGTACGGGTGACTTCAAACATAACGGAAATTAAAGTGATCTAATTGTGACAATTTACAGAGCGGGGTGCGGGACGGTCCCAGCTGACGGAAGATTCTGCTCAGCAACAACAAACATCAGCTGTCCGGCTTGGGGGGGGGGGGGGGGGG